>BPLR01009189.1:0-88424 GCA_021605095.1 Caerostris extrusa
TTGCAACTGCAACTTAACTACAAATTTGATCAGTTGTCAAAAATGGTTAAGGAATTTCCGAAATTTCTAAGGTATTCATTTTTAAACCCCTTTTTAAAGGTTGTCATTTAGTCAGCCAAAAAATATTTCAAAACTTGTATTAATGGAACTTATTTTAATGAGTTTTCTCTTTTGATATGGGCTATTTTCTATATTCTACCATTTTTTAAATAGTTCTTAATGTATTCTTTTGCAATTATAATAGCAATAATAAATACAATTTTCCACTCTACATTTATTTTTAAAGCCTATTTAATCACGAAGTAATCAAGAAGCAAAAATTCATACTGTATTCTCCATTTAATTTATTAGGTGGTTCAAATTTTATAATGTTATAAACTTTTAAGTAGAAATATAATTTCTCATCTTTGTTGTAATACGTTAAAAATATTCAATTATTTCTGGAAACAACCACAATCATCAATTTAAATTACATTAATCGTTAAAATTCGAATGCTAAATCATTTCTTTTTACAATTTGAACATAACGATTTATTTTATAAAAATGTAAATACAGGTACTTCCAGATTTTTTTATAAAAATTTCTTTGAAATCCATTTAAAAAAAAATTCTATTTAAAAATGCATATATTTTTATTTTAAAATATTTTAATATAAAAATTTCTTTAATAGTAATACAATGAAAAAACAATTATTACTAAAGTAACCGCAAAACATCATTTTAAATTACATTAAACCTTATAATTCGAATGCTAAATCATTTCTTTTTACTTTTACAATTTGAATATAATGAATAATTTTACAAAAATATAAATACAATTACTTCTAGATTTTTTTATATAGAAAGTCCTATTAAATCCATGTAAAAAATTCTGTTTAAAAATACATATGCTTTTATTTGAAAATATTCTAATATAAAATTTTTTTAGTAGTTAGTCAACTTGCAAATTTTAACAGAGACAATGTTTTAAAAGTATTTGATTTAGACAATTTAGGTAACTATATAAAAGTAACCTATGAATATTAAATAAGTAGAGGCCAATCAAAGAAAAATTAATTAAACAGAGATCCGACGATTAATTCTTTGAAATCAGAGCACCATGTTAACTTTCTCATTAGGATAATTTTTATTGCTATTAGTAGTTTCATTTTCCTATTATCCTCCATTACCTCACGTTTCCGTATGTAATATGAATTATATTATGGTTGTTTACAATTTCAAACTTCAAGATGTCGTATACGAAAAATTTTTATTTACTATGTTTACAACAAAGGTAGACAGGTAAGAAAGAATACAAATATTTACAATTTATTTTTCTTCGTCTAAAGAAAGTAGATTTTCAGGAGGGCTCAGTAATTTTTTTTTTTTTTTTGAAAGAGAACAGCATGTAAAATAGTTTGAGAACCACTGATGCAGTAGTATTTCTAATTTGACCACTCCACATATAAAATAGTTCAATTTTTTAGGCTCCAGATATTTTTGTGTTTTAATGAAATCATTGGTAATGAATAGACGATTCAAAACTACGAAAATCTAACAACCGCAGATACTGATAACGATAATATTAATAATATTTCAGAACTGAACACTTTTCACTAGAAAAGTTCAAGTTCGAATTAAATAAATATTAAAAAAAGGATGTATAAATAGATTTGATTCCGAAAGTATCCTGGGATCCTCTTTTACATTGCTACAACTTTATATTATCAGGTGTATCATAATAATTCACAGTTAATGTCCCACTTAAAATTATGTGCTAAAGTCAAACCTATACAAAATATTTATGCACAATAACATTAATAAATAAATTTCCTACTTTTCCAGTAGTAAAAAGACAGGCTTCTATCAAACAAATTTCTTAAGAATTAATAAAATTTATTATTCGCAACATCAAATGATCAACAATAATTGTATTATTGCATTATAATTGTAAATTGAATTATAATTATAATTGTATTATACATAGACAAAGTGTACATCAAAGCTCCAAAACCAAATAATTGATAATTAAAACTCCTCATTTAAGTCAGTTTGAATAAATAATTTATTTTCATATATTCTTTAATTGAAATTTTACTTTTTTTTTAACTATGAAATAGCATTTGTGTTGCAAAAATCAAAATCAGCTAAACAGATTTGACATTCTGTAAAAACAAATTTGTTATCTTTGTAATAAGTAATTCGATAAATTATATCTTGTTTCTAACAAAATTTGCCAAATGAATAGTTGCCAAATGGTGTCAATAATTTTGCAAAGAAATGTCATCTGAAACAAGTCGTAACAGCATTGTCTGTAAATGACCAATGTCGCATTTTCAAAACTTGAAGTCCTTGGGAACGAATTTTTAGTAAAATGAAAATTTGGTAATATTCAAACCAAGTTTAAAAAGGTAAAATAGGCAGAAAATCGATAACTAAATTTAGTAAATTTTTATTTATGTCTGTATTTCATGTAACTTTTTGTATTTTTGTATTTTAGTATGAAACATTAATTAAAATATTTTTATACAGCACCATCAGTTTATTTTATAAAAATTATAATCGGATTTTTCTTTTTGAATGGACTAATCATTTCTTTTTCATGTCTTAAAAGAAATTCTCTTGATATACGCCTTGTTTGACAAGTGTCTGGAACTGATTTGAATCAAATCAATGACGGGGTAGTTCAATTATTCTATGGGTTAATTTCGTTTTACATGTAAGCGCCATGAATATAAGAAATGAATTTTTTGTTAGGCCTGTGAAGGATATTTTATGCCTAGCAGTATATAAACTTTCCTGTCTCCAAAAGGGTGATGCTATTGAAAATCGAAATTATCAACATGCTGTCAAATTGCATTTCCAACTCCAGAATCATTCAGGGCAGGAAAATAGCATTAGTGGAGAAATTAAACTGACTGTTGCAAGAAATAGTAATTAATACAGTATAAATTCACTGGTTTCCAGTATGAATTCATTTTGGGATAGCTATAAAAAATTAGAATCTCACTTTGTGTGAGAGTTTGTTAAGAGGATTTTGTTTTGTTTTGCTATCTACTGTTAAGAAAGGTTAAGTCCTTTTGTAGATCTTCTTAGCACTGAGGAGCCTTACTTATGATCATGCATCTGTATCATAACTGTTGAGGGAGCTATTTTTGCATGCCAAATAAATATTTCTGTATATCTAATATTTTGTATACCAATTTCCACTACAATGTGTCCAATTGTTCTAGAGATACTCGACCAAATGTAAAATATGAACACCAGGTAACGCATAAAATAAGAGTGTAAACGGGAAATATGTGCATATTACTAAATTATGAACACTAGGTAAGTTATTGACTAAACGCCTATTATCCGAAGTATTGAGAAACATTGTTTTAAATATTAAAATTACCTGTAACCTGTGATGTCCCAGTGCACATTGAAAACGTTCATATCTAACATGTAAAGGGCTCACATTTGAGTCCTCTAGTGAGTAAACCTGCAACCACTGTTTACGAAAACGAACAGATTATGTAGAGATTCTGAAGTATAAAGTGTCTCTCATCGATTGTCAGGCTGGCTGGAAGGGTTTTGCGCCCTTTTTACTCTTAAATGTCGTGGCAGGGCACAGTAATCTCTCCAACATCTCCATAATGTCATAAAGTAGTAAAATACAAAAATTCATTGAGGTCCAAAAATTAAGCAAATAAACGCAATCAAATTTTTTTTTTTTTAACTTAGCATATGCTTGTAGTAAATAGTAATTACTTTTTAAGCTATGTAATTTTTAATAGAAATTATTTAAGAACACAATTAATTTTAAATAATTAGAACTTCTAATTAGCTCGTTACAAATTTTTAACTACCCAAATATTGAACAAGTTTAAAATGAATTCAAACTCAATTTAAAATCGAAAAGTGAAGGTAGAATAGCGTTTATTTCAAATAAACGTTTAGTATGTATGTATATTTACGAAGAATTGAAATCATAAGTAGTATGCTCATATAATAGGACACAAAGGCTTTTCCATTACGAAAAACAGCCTTTATCATCAGCCTAAACGACTTCGAATAATTGGTTCCTAGAATTTGTCTTCCAATAATGGGGAATGAATATTGAATTACGTCATAGTTAGATACATAATGGGATTAATCGCATTAATTAATTGTAAAATTTATAAGAAACCTGTTTTGAAATTATAACCACAGATGGAATACTAATATTGCAAACAAAGCAAAGCATTTGTGTAATTAATAAATTTTATTTATTTAATATTTATGTATTGATTATATAGAAAATTGGATAAGAGGTAATTAAGGCAATACAGACTCAATTTACAACTGAAAATATCCTTATTTTGTACTGGAATTTTTCTATTAAATAAAATACTTAAGTAAGTATTAAATAAAGTAGTAGGATCAAACGCAATGCATTCTTTGCCTCCTACATTAGTGAGTGATGATTACAAAGAAAAGAAAAAGCATCATGCTGGAAAACGCACAATAAAGTCCAGAGACTGGAAATTTGACCAACTATTTACTTGTACGCATGATACAATGCCATCTAACATTGAAGAATACTTGTTTACATGCTGTCGTTCAACATTGTTTTCCAAACTTGCTGGAAGTGTGCATATTTTTCAAAAAGACTTCTACCCTGCAAAACTTATGAAACTCATGGCATCCAACCACGTTTCAATTGATAACAAATCTAGAGACCAGGCAGGCCATGGGAATGTGCCAATATTATGGAGGAAGTTTTGTGACATCCGTGTTGTATATGGACGGGCATTATTATGTGATAAAGTGCTTAATAGTCCTACCATTTTCATCATATGAGTCTGACACCAACAACATGTAGTTTTGAAGCATTCTTCCAGGAAACTTCAAATGCATACCCGTTTGTCATAAGAACTTAAAGTGAATCAAGATTCGTCTCTCAAGATGACGAGATTCCATTTCACAGCCTTTCAATCCCGCCATCTGTTGCATCATTGTAAATTGTGTGCTGGTAAGTGTATGTCAGATGTAAAATACATAAAAGATGCATATTCATAAAGTATTGTCAGTTAGGCACTAGCAATGGTATGGATAACACTGCTTATATTTGGATTCTGGATAACGATGCAGTTGGATATGTGGGTACTTGTCGGACAGTGAAAAAATCTTTGGATTATTTATCTGCTAGGTTGCTACAACGCTCTCTAGTGGCCTTCGGCGGTGGATGCGTGCCACTGGCCCACCGAATCGATCATCATTCAGTGTTGTGCACACGCTCACAAAAGGAGGGGAGAATCGTGGAGGTGGTTCCAATAACACTCCTATACTGACCTTAAGTAATACGCAATCATACTGCAGTTTGAATCATTAACATACGTACTTGGAACACACTCCATGTCCGACAACTCTTTCTTGGTGTGCTAATATTTATAGCAATGAGTATACATACAATTACCCCTCAGATCGGTATTTCGTTTTATTTCACCATTGAGATAAATAGCAATATATAAGTACTATCTTTATAAATACAAATAAACTTTTAACAAGTAAAATATAATACTACTATGTTTTATTTTTAAATGCGGTCATTTTTTATCTGCAATTATTTTCTCAATGTAATTATATTGCAGATTAAAGATTATCTACGGTGTACCGAGGTTAAACTTCTACATTGCACCAGCATTATGTTACCAAAGTTTTCAACAAACACATCCAGGGATTTGAAAAGTTCGCAGTCTTTTCTCTCCTACTGTAACCCATATTAAGATTGTTTTATTGGAACACACACATATATGGGAAGTTTCATTTCCTATCGTTTGTGTCTATCTCAGCACGAAAACATAAGCCGCTATCAACCTACCCTTCACAATATAATAAATGCAATCTTTAATGCATAATAATAATGATATATCTTTATGTTGAAGCATTAAATTAATCTTAGATATGCTATAATTATTATACTGTTCAGTAAGCTTTGAGGCTTAATAAGAACTTAATACATTATTGACTATAGAATGCATACTCATAAGTTGGATAATAATAAGTTGGATAATCCAATGTAACACCTAAACAGCTTAGTAATAATATATTTGGTAGAAATTGGAGTTTCCTTTCTGGAGACAAATCTCATTAGCGTTGGTAATTGACAAGGAATTTGATGATGATAAATGAAGTAGCTTGTTTCAGACACTTGGCCTTAATTCTGTTACATCGATCGCTTTCTTCTTCACATATCAGAAGCAGGCTACCTGCCATTTCAAGGTTGCCGACAGGCTTTAACAAAAGACAAAATTACAGTTTGTTATTCATTGGTATATTGAAAATTAATGGGAATAATCAAATTATTTTTTTACTTTGTTACTTATGGTTAACGATTTAAGTTTAAATAAAAAATAATATTTTTTTTTTGTTAAATAACATTTTCTTCTGGGGCTATCATTAAAAAGCGACTGAAAGTTTTTGTTATATTTCTTTTTTTGGGCTATTATATAAATAATTAGGCGTTAAAGCTAGAAAATTTGGAAAAATAACAAATTAACAATAATTTTTCTCATAACAATGATAAAATTTGGAGTTAAAGAGATAAAATTTGACATTTTCAGAAATAAAGAGTAATAAGACATAAATAAGCAGTGCAGGGAAACAATGAGGCGCAGAGTAAAAAAGAACTACTTTATCAATTTAACATAGTTGATTTATTGTACAGAAAAAGTTAAACTTATAAAGGCATAACTTTGGTTTAAACTTAATTACAATCATCTGAATCACGTTGCCTGCAGCCAGACAAAACAACAAATGCATTTCATGAAATTTATACATCCATGACCGACATCACAACCAAACATATGCTTTCAGCATAGGTCATTGAACTCAGATGAATTGATTTGCTAAACAAGCGGCCCCCTCATACAAAATATTTCTTTACAAAAATTTTAAAATGTCAACATATATATAGTTACAGCGTGATTATAATTAAAAAATGCTGTAAAAAAAAAAAGAATCACTCGTCACAATGAGTTTAAATTTGAACAGAAGACACTTGAACGAAGGGGAACAGTATGGCATCAAAGAAAAGTTCCAAAGTGTATTATTAGATGACGCTGTAAGCGCATATAAAAAAGTGAATTCGGCTGCCAGTGATATTTTGAATCGAAATTACAACGTATTTGGCATAGGCTATAAGTTAAACCAACTGCAGTGTTCAATGTATGTGACTGTTTTGGTTTTTTGAAGGAAAAAATGACTTCCATGTCATTCAACAGTTGTGACACTGTTAGTGGAAAACCCATGCCCCTTTTACCAAATTGTATGAGAAAAAATAGGAGGCACTTTTTGGAATTTTTTTTGATGCTATAGTTTTACCTTTCTTCAAGTATCTTCGGTTCAGATGTGAACTCATTGTGACGAGTGGTTCATTTTTACAGCAAAAATATTTTTAAAGTAGGACTTTTAATTATAATCCCCCCTGTATATATATATATATATATACACAAATACAGAATACATATTTTATATAAATATAAATTGCACATACATTTATCAACTGTAACTTAAGTCAAAGTCTTAGTGAATATATCAATCATATTATTCTTATTGTTACAAAATTTAATTTTCAAAATTTCCTTTTCTACCAAATTTTTTAAAAAATGAAAACGGACATCAAAGTGTTTAGTCCTATGGTTTTCTAGAGATTAATTTGAAAAATTTATTGCAGCTTGATTGTCCCAAGGGTTGACATGAAAACTCAATGCCTTACAATCATTTATTATATTTTGGATCCATATAACCTCTTTTGCAGTTTCAGATAACGATACATAATCCGCTACTATAACAGATAAACTCACATATTTATGAATAAAAGTATGCAAGGAAATTGGAACTTTTTCTATCACTAAACCATTCCTCCTATAGAGACTCTGTCATCCCTATTAGAGACAATATCAGAAACTGAATAATAAATTAGCTTTAAGTTTTCAAATCGAGAAAAATTTAACATTAAAATCTTTAGTATCGTTTACATGTCTCAATAAAATAAAAGATTACAATATTTTATTCCGGGGATTTTGAAATTGAGATAACACTTTTAACTGAATAACTTAAATCAGATCTCGTTCTAGCAACAATAAAGGCTATACACCTTTAAAGTACTTCTGTATTGATATTTATTCATTCCCTCCAATTCAATGCTATGCGAAGGACAATCCAATTTTTACAAAACCACTCCATTAGCAATAGGAAGTGATGCTTGAATATATTTAAATTTTGGAATATGGTATAACATTTATCTATTCAATGTCTCTGTTGTATGAAACATTGGCCATTTATATTACATAAAAATTGAATACCAAACAATGTCTGAATTTTTACCTAAATTTTTAATATCAAATTTACTCTGCAACAAAGAAATAACATAAAAGACTTTTGGGGATTTACTAACAATGATGGCATCGTCGACATACAACAATAACGGTACTTCACTTTTGCCAAATATTTGCACGATTATATAATTCAAATTCAGTGAAATTTAAACTTTCTAAGGCGCTATAAATTTCCTTTTAAGTTTGCTTTGTAAACTGTTTTCGTATTCCATCCATTTTCTTAAATTGTTTGCCACCCATATAATATTATCTATTTTATACTGTTACAATCTATTTGCCTTAGGCAAACGAAACGAGATATATTTTCTAATTTTCTTTGGTGACATAGCTGAAACCTTTCCCATTCTAGAAAATAACCAAAATATATAAATTTACATTTTAAAATTGTGGGCGTAGTGTTACTCACATCCGTTGCATATCTTCAAGGTACACGTGCCCCCTCCCCCGGATAGGGTTTAATGAATAACAGTGGGACAGCTCTTGATTATGGCATAAAGATTAACTGTCTCAGATTAAATTATGGCATAAGATTAACTGTCATAGATTAACTTATGGCATAACGATTGACTGATTAACTTAGAACAACATTTTTGCGGCCTGATAGTCGAGTGGCTAGTGCTCTGGCACTCGGTACTACAGATTTCGGCTTCGAGTTCCGGCGGTGCCATGGATGTTTGTAGTGGTTTGAAATTCACTTTAAATCGTAGGACCCGGCCTAATATGATCGTAGACCATTGTGGGGGTAGTTTTACTTGCGTCCGCAGCATATCTTCCCCTGGAGAATGCTAAATGAGTAACAGCGGTACAGCCCTTGCTTATGGCATAAAGATAAATGTCTCTGTATTTCTAGCTGCATAAGAACAACAACAACATTTAAAATATTATTTAATAGAAAATATAAATCAAGGGATATAACTCATCATTACGTAATCAGCAATAAATAATATAATAAAAAAAATACCTGAATTAAAGATTAGTTATGCACGTGTTATTTATGCAGCATTTTATTGGCAGCTGTAACCTGATGTCAATTTCACAATTCAGTGTTTGCCACTTCTTAAAAATAAATTCGTCTACAGCTGTCGGCACAATCACTACATTGCCACACCTAAATTTAATGAAAAGATGTACTTATTGTTGCATTTTTACAAATAAGTGATTTTTAACATAATTATTGGAATGAGTCTAATAATATGACACATCACTGTATATCAATTATATTTCTATAAATAATCAAAAATCTTTCAGATCATGTTAAAAGATTCATAATATATAAATAAGAAAACATATTATCTTAATATTTATACAGCTGTCAGCACAATCACTAACATTGCCCCACCTAAATTTAATGAAAATATGTAGTTACTGTTGTATTTTTTTTTTACAAATAAGTGATTTTTAACATAATTACTGGTATGGGTCTAATAATATAGCACACCGCTGTATATCAACTATATTTCTATATAGAATGGAAAACCTTTCAAATCGAGTTAAGAGATTCATAACATAATACACTCATTCCATAAATTAAGGATAATTCAGAATCACACAGAAATTGAACTCTAAAATAAAAATTTCACATGTAGAATTATCACACACATCTTGAAGAAGAATATGCAAATTACAGGAAACCACCAGATGGCGCGGATAGTACGTCACAATGACAAAAGTATAAGAGAGGGGTATATAAAGAATGGCGGCAAAGAAGTAAAATTGTTCACAAGCGCTTTAAAAGCCTTTCAGTGCAATAATCGCATAGTTAGGGCACAAAGGAAGCATGTGGATGATTTTTACGGAGGCTTTGGCCCGAGGCCGAGGATTTTGGCCCGAGTTACAACGCCGAATGAGGACCGGTATTTAGCATTTACTGCCAAAAGAAACAGACGGGGCACAGCATCAGACCTGTCTCGTCAGCTCTCTTCAGCTACCGGTACGACAGTTTCAAGGAAAAACCAGACGCTTAGGGCGCATTGGTCTATATGCTCGTAGGCCTGTCAGATGTGTTCCACTTACCGCAACTCACTGTCGCCTGCGATTAACCTGGAGTAGAGAGCATGCATTGTGGACACCGCAACAGTGGTCTTGTGTGATGTTTTCCGACGAGTCCAGGTTTAGTTTGCAGTCTGATTCTCGCCGGACTTTCATATGGAGAGCGCCAGGTACCTGTTACCACCAAGAGAACACCATTGAACGACACCGTTACGGTGGTGCAGGATGGCTCTTTTGGGGAGGAATTATTCTTGGTTCCAGAACTGATCTGCATTTTCAGAGTGTAACGATGACAGGCCACAACTATCGGGATGTCATTCTGGAACAACATGTATGTTTGTTTCGGAGCGCCATGGGTGCTGAATTTCTGTTTATGGATGACAACCCCGTCCTCACCATGCAAACATTGTAGACGAATGCCTTCAATTGGAGGATATTACCCGTATGGATTGGCCAGCATACTCACCGGACTTTAAACCAATAGAGCATGTGTGGGATAGGCTTGGCCAACGAATTGCAGCCCGTCACCCCCTCCCACCTGTCAACCGGACCTTCGGAGGGCATTGCTTGATGAGTGGTGTAATATTCCCCAAGATCAGATGGATAATTTGATACACAGCATTCATAGGCGTTGTAAGGCCTGTATTGCATCGTCAGGGAGACATACTCCATATTAACCATCATACTAACCATGTTAAACTGTTTTTTGTAAATAGGTTATTTTTTTAAATTTGCTCCAGGAGTAAAATTGCAATTTTTATTAATTATGTCAAACATATAGCATCTTTTTTTTTGCTCTTTACCTTTTGTTCATTAAATAGACTTTACAAATAAGTCAAATTTGTTTTGCTTCTGTCTCTTTCTTTGCCTGAACTTCATTGTCCTTAATTTATGGACATGAGTGTAATTTCACAATTCAGTGCTGCCAGTTTTTTTTTTTTTTTTTTTAATTTTTGCATAGCTGTCAGCACAATCACTGACATTGCTACATCTAAATTTAATGAAAATATTTTGTTATTGGTTGTATTTTTTTAGAAATATGTGATTTTTAACATAATTACTGGTATGGGTCTAGTAATATTGCACACCCTTGTATATCAATTATATTTCTATAAAGAATAGAAAACCTTTTCAGATCGTGTTAAAAGATTTATAACATGTAACAAAGAAAAGATATTATCTTAATATGTATTAGATATTTTCTAATACATGCACCATATATGCACCAAAGAATGACAAATGGCTTTTTTTTATTTTAAACTCCAAATGTAAAAACCATGTAAAATGAAAAATCTCTTGGCAGGTGTATGTTCTGAAATAAACCCTAACACGAATGGCATATTTTATTACTTTGCTTTTATTTTTAAGAATTGATGATAAAAATTCCTTTTTCTATTTTAAAAATGAATATAGTTATGCTCTTTACTAATTTTGTATCTCATCGTAAAGATGGTTTCTTTTACCACAGACAAGTTGCTCTCTTTATATAAATTATTTGCTTGTGGTATACCGAAATTACCTCAATTTTTTATATTTGCAAATATCCAGCCTCTTAGGGTATCCTTCAATTCCTCTATGACACGAATCGGAATATATAAATAATTTGAATAAAATTTGACCTTACAGTTCTCAAAAGACAAATCTAATTTACATTATTTTTCAAAACAAATGGAAAACATGAAATTATACATAAATATGTTGAATGTGTGCTACATTACATTTATTCCCAAAGTTCATCAAAAATAAAGTTTTAGCATTATCCGAACTCATTATTTCTACAATTCTTACTCTTTGTTACTGAATCAAAAAAAAAAAAATTACACATTCATTTTCTTTTCTACGTTAGGACACATGTGAAAAACAAATATTAGGTATGGATAATTTTAATAATTATTTTGCAACTTCGAGAGAAGTTTTAGGAATTCATTTTAAAAAATAATAATAATGGATTTTAAAAGAATTTTTTGGAGCTGGAAGTACAATAATAAATTTATATTTTTAATGTTATATATCCTACACGGCTACAGTAAGATGCCCATATTTAAAAGTTTCCAAAGTATACTTGCGAAGATTTTATGTATATGCCCATACATTAAATATCCTTATAAAATAGTTTTCCGTACGTCCATATATAATATTTGTTTCACAAATATTTACAAATGTTAAATCAATAAAAATTATCAACATATAAAATTATTCATTTTTCAATTCCTTCTATTAGCTCACACTCTCCCTATATATATATTGTTCAAATTTTCAATCGTTCATAAAATACTTTTTATTCATCCACTCAAGTTCAAATACATTTCTTTTTGAACTTGTAGTGGATGACACTTGAGGTTAATACAGTTTTTCAAATATTAATTCAGTAATTAAATTTAATTAATTATTTTAGTTTTTTTTAGATTTAAGTTGCATATATCTACCAATAGATGGCGCCAGATACACTTTTTTAAAAAATGAATAAAAATTATTTATAAGGGACTTTCTGCAATATAGTGGGAAAAAGTAGGAATCGACTTTACAATTTTTTTTTTTATATTACTTGTTTTATAAAAGAATAAATAGTTATAGATATAATTATAGATTTATATATAATAATATATAGATTTATATATAATTATAGATTTATTATAGATTTATATATAATTATAGATTTATTATAGATTTATATATAATTATAGATTTATTATAGATTTATATATAATTATAGATTATAAGTATAACTATATCTAGTTATTATAAAAAAATCTATTATTATATCATAAATTTTATTTAACAATTTTAATTTAATATTAAACATCTTTCATATACATATTTCACATACATACATATATATATATATATATATATATATATATAATCAATTACACATCTAGTTATCTATAAAAATCTATATATAACAATAGTTATAGATATAGATTTTTATATAAATAGTTATAGATTTGTGAAAATATAAAAGCTTCGTTTTTCAAGCCCAGAAACATTTGGATTTTTTAACAGTTTTTTTTTTCCATTTTAATTTCATTTTTTAATATTTCTACATTACCATTCCGAATTAACTTGTTGTACATTAATAATCTTTTTAAAAATCCATGTACAACGCATAGTTTATAAAATATGCTTGGATATATGAATGTAGATAAGTAAGATATATCACAAATGTAATTTTAAAATTAAAAATTAACAAATGTATTTTTAAAAATCAATCATTATTATTATTACTGTTATTATTTTGAAATGAATATCTAAAACTATTATCAGAAGATGCAAGTTAGTTATTAAAATTATATATCTAAAATTGGGTTAAGCATTTCAATTTCAATAGGCAGAAATGTAAAAAATAAAAAATTATATTGGTTACTTAAGCAAGTTTAATTACAATTGTTTTAATTATTTAAATAACCAATTAATAAAATATATGACTTTTTACTTTGTATGACTGTGTCGTGTAATTTCATATAAATCATGAAAACAAGTAATATAAAAAAAAAAAATAAAGTCAATTCCTACTTTTTTTCACTATATTGCAGAAAGTCCTTTATAAATAATTTTCAATAATTTTTTTTTAGATTTATCTGACGCCATCTATTGGTAGATATATGCAACTTAAATCTAAAAAAACTAAAATTAATTACTTTAATTTAATTAATGAATTAATATTTGAAAAAAATTGTATTAACATCAAGTGTCATCCACTACAAGTTTCAAAAAATGTATTTCAACTTGAGTGGATAAATAAAAAGTATTTTATTAACGATTGAAAATTTGAACAAGATATATATAGGGAGAGTGTGAGCTAATAGAAGGAATTGAACAAGTAATAGTTTAGCAGATACGACAATTATTAACTATCGTATGTATTTTCCTAATTAAAGCATAAGCAATTTAGACATTTTTAAGTACATGTTAAAAAAGCACACATAAAAAAATTTTAATTGAAAATAATTTATCCTGGTTGCATTAAATATTCTATGATAAATTACATAATGCTAAAAATATTTTATTATTGATTTTATAAATTAAAATATCTTTTATACAAAATTATAGAGATTTTCAAACTATATAAATAATATTCATTAATTAAAATTATTAAAATAGTAATGCTTGTCTTCCACTGATGTCTTTTTGTAATACATTTTTTTAATTAATATGCCAGCAAAATAAAGATAAAAATGAAAAAAAATTAAGTTGGGCCTTTTATTCATTTATCATTTATATCCAAATGAATAATTGGGAAAAATCCAAAGATCCAGCCAATCAATTTAAACAAAAGGAGAGAACATTACTAAGTAACCAATTAGAAATTAGATAAATTTATAGATAATTTCAAAGTAATGAAAACTTTTACAAAAACGAAAAACGACATAGAATTAAAAGCAAACTGAAAATTTAATAAATAATTTTAGAACTGCTTCTTTCTAGAGCATCTATTTAAAATTATTAATTATTTAATTAAAACTAAATTTGAAAAATGCAATTGTTTAACAAAGCAAACAACAAATTTAAAATTATAATGTAAAGATTATTTATTTATTTAATTGGACTAAACTATTCATTTGTTATTTAATTTAGCAACTTAATTCTTATAATCGATAATGATGAAATTTTGTATGCTATAACATGGAATTCTATACAGTATTTAATATATTAAACTAGGCAGAATGCATTCAATTTCTGGGTGAAATACATTTCAATAGATTTGTGACTTTAAATTTAAGAAAATAAGTCTTCAAGCTTTGTTAATGGAAATATTCTAATTGTAAGCAAATATGGAATATGCATATTATGCAATAAGTATCTATCATCAAATATTACATAATAAATATGTATTTTATATATTATATAGTAAGCAATTAATTCATTTCTAAATAATACTTATGCCAGATACTTTAATTATCACATAAATTGAGTTTATCAGTAAAACATTAATTCATGTATAAAGATGTTGAAACCTATATTCATGAATTAACCCTCTTTATGTTTTCTTTACCTGTTTTATGATTATTCTCCAAAATCAAATGTTTACTTTTTTTTTTTAATCATATTGCAGCTACTTGCTTTTTTTTTTATTTATCAACCTTTTTTTCCTTACAGTTTTATTCCATTCTCCATCTCTGTAAACTGATTAGTAAACATTTTATATGGATTGATTTTATGACCACTTCTGTATAACCAAACGCTGGAAACATTGCACACTCTTTAGACGTATTGATTGCTTCTCTCGTGGCCCCTTGAGTTAGATTTCACACCAATAGCACCATAAATGAAGTATGATTTAAGTTTCAAAACTATTCATTTACTTACCAATTTCACTTGACTTTTAATTACACATTGCAAAGGCCTCTAGGCTTGCTTTATTCATATATTGTTATTTTTTAAATAAGAAATGTTTGCAGACTTTCTACATCTATTCAATTTATGTATATAAAAAAAGTAACTGATATATTTGTATAATTTAATCGTAATTTTAATTTGTTTCATTAACTCAAATAAATAAATAAATAATTTGGAATTTGGATTCAATGTGTTAGTAATGTTCATAAAGAAATTAGGATTCAATGTGTTAGTAATGTTCATAAAGGAATTTGGATTCAATGTGTTAGTAATGTTTATAAAGAATTTGGATTCAATGTGTTAGTAATGTTCATGTTTAAACATTTTCTCTAAATGCTTTAGCCATTTTAAGAACTTAAGGGAAAATCTAAGCCATTTTTCCATAAGTAATTAAGTCCCTTATTTAAATTTTTAGCATTTGGCTAATTTTTAGCATCTGGCTACAATATTTTAATAAATTTAGTACATTGCAAACCATTTGTAACCGTTATAAACCATTTATTTCTGCTCACTAAGTGACTTTATTGTCAAAATAAATGTATCAATGTGTTATAATGGGAAGAAAGAAATAAAATTCATTTACTTAAAACACAGAAATACAACTAAATTCACAGATTAGTCAACTAACGTTGACATTATTAATAGAATAAAAGATGTAACCAGTTTTTTACTGCTTATTTTCGTGACATGATGTGGTAGGACTATAAGGCTATTAGGTACGAAATTGAATGACAAAATACAATTAGTAGTTGATGTCCAAATGTTCTGAATGTGGGGTTTTATTAGTGTCTACTGGGACATACTCGTATTATAACCTCATATATTTGGAAGTTAAATGTGTCTTGAAAGAAAGTTCACAGTGGTTTTAGCATTCCTGAAAAAACAGCAAAAAATTATCAATATTTGAAGAATATATTGAATCTGAAAACCAGGGAAAAAGCTTTTGACACTAATAGGCAAACATAATAATCTGGGAAATTACAAAATAAAATACAATGATTAACAGGTCTTGAAAGGGATGCTTTAATAAATAGAATATACTGGAGTTATTTTTTCTGTTCTATAAAAAATTATTGTTGCAGATGGAATTAATTATTGATTAATGATGATTTTTAAGATGTATTTTAAAGCTGATAATGGAATGCATGTGTGTGTGAGTGTATGTATGTATGTGTGTGTGTGTATGTGTGTGTATTTGTGTGTGTTTGTGTGTACATGTGTGTGTGTGTGAGTGTATGAGGATGACAAAATGCAATTAGTAGTTGATGTTCAAATTTTCAGAATGTGGGATTTTATTAGTGGCTATATTATTAGTGTATTATGTGTATTTTATTAGTATTTTATTTAGTGTATGTATTTTATTGGATTTTGTAGTGTGGGTGTTCAATTAAAAAGTGAGAGTCATTCCAAAATCAGTAAAAATATATTTAGTAATTAATTGTAATAACATGATGCTGTTAATTGTCATACGTCTTTGACTGAATGAATTTTTTTTTTTCTTTTGTCAAAATTATTGATTCTTCAAGAGTTAAATTATTGAATTATTGATTTTTTAAGGGTCAAATATTATTAAAATTGTTTTATTACATATTTTTAAGGTCAATTTTATTGATAAATGTTATAAGATATATTTTATTTGAAAATTCATTTAGATCATCTACATACCTGCAAATATGTTTGTGAATTTGAAAGTGCTTTTTTTTTTTTCAAAGTAATATAAATAAAGAATTAATAAAACCAATTAGTATTCATAAAATTATTTCGTAAATAAAGCAGAATTAATCCATATGTTCTCATTTTTTTCCAAGGAAGCAAAAATATATCGGATATTAAAATGAGCTTTCTTGTGCATGCTGTGTAAAGTAATTTCCAGTAATTCTTCAAGTAAAAACTCTTAGACTTAAGAAATTCTTGCTGCTTAAACTACTAATAGCAGCTTTTGAAAAAGAAAAATGGTAATTGAACTTTTCCGGAATGAATTATAAAATTGAGAAAAAAAAATGTAAAACCGGGAATTTTTTAGAATAAACTGAAGATTCTTTAAAGGTTTATTAGGTTAGAAAGTAATCTTCAGAGGATTTAAATTGAAGATAATTAAAAAATTTTTTTTTTAAAAATCAGCTGTATAGGGGATTTTTAAGGTACATGCAGGAAAGAAGATTTTTCCAAATGAATGTTTAATGTAATTGTAATGTACATGTATTGAATGCACAATAATGAATATAATGTAATTGCATTAATTTATTATTCATCTATATTGATGAAAAATATATAAAAAAAAATATTTCATCCATCTGTATTTTTTTTCTAATCATAGGTGTAAATAAATTATTTTAAACATCTATTCTTAATGAAAATGAAAACATTTCTATTCTTAAATGTTTTCATTTTTTATATTGTCACTAAGATGTTCCCATCGATATTTTTCAATTTTAGATAAACAAAGCGTTAAAAAAATATTACTTTGGTTGTCTTCATATTTATATACAATATCTATGTAATATTTATAATTATTATTTATGTAATAAAACTAAATATAGGGTATAAGTTTGAACAGATATCAAAATCATAAGCGAATATCAAATATTAACACACTGGAAAGCATTCTTAGAATGTCAGATAGTCAGATTTTTTTACAAATAAAAAATCACGTAGTAAAAAATATCATCACTAGGTAGCACAATAAGTTAATATTTGTTAGGTTAACGACACAGGAAGGAACATTCTTCATTCATCTGGAAAAAACATTTGTTCATGTATACAACATGTCAAGATTAACAACAGAGATCTTACAGATTACAACATGCTTCCTCTCGGTAGCTCATACAAAATAGATGGACTTAGAACATAATGGCAGATTTTATATGTCTTCATAAACGTTATAATGGATCGTGATACATCTATATAGATATTCTTCAAGCAATCACCGTACTTGATCTGCAGCTATCAAGTCGGATAGTCATACAGAGGCGTTTCTATCTGAATAAACCACTGGATCAAAAATTTACTTTACACTCGGGGTTGTCATCAAGTAATCTTACATAAATTCTTAACAGCGATCTAACGTTGCAGAGCAAGTCTTCAAACTGCAAATCTTGTTTTGCATATGTTGATTTCGCGTGATACAAGGAAGAAATAAGCAGCAATTACTATAGATGAAGTGGGGTCTGAATGGCTGGCTCTCTGGTGCTCGGTACCACAGGTTCGGGTTCAAGGATGTTTGTAGTGGTTCGAATCCACTTTAAACCGTAGGTCCCGATCTAGCATGATCGTAGATCGTTGTGGGGTATTATTACTATCAGCAGCTTATCTTCAATCTATACACACCTCCTGGGTAGTACTAAGTGAGTAACGTCAGTAAAGCGCTTCCCTTAAGGCATCAAAGTTTGGTATCAAATCTAATACAGTTAGGCAAACACTAAGACAATTGTCTTAGTGTTTGCCAAGCTACATTAGTAAAAAAAAACAATAGATGAAGTATTTCCACGGCATACATTTATTGTTGCATGAAGAAGTTCTTCTACTCATATTATCTATGAGGATTATTTGAAGCACACATATATTAATTATGCGTATGAGTTAATCCATTTAAAAAATTACCTCGATTGATTTCAAAAACCATTGAATAAGGTTTTCAAAAACTGTTACTACCGATCGACAAAGTTATAACCCAATGATATGATAAGCGTAAAAAGTCTCGCTTTCAAAAGTTAGATTATGTGATTAGATCTTTTTGTGATTTATCAATATGATGGGTCCGATACACTTATTTTGGATTCATATGTTAAAAAAATGAATAAAAAAATATTTGGTAAAAAGTTTTCTAACTTTTTTTTGGCATAAAATATGTTTTAAAAATTCATTTTGAAAGCGTTAATGACTATATTTATGCTATTTTTATTTTAGCGCAAGATACAAATTGCAAAAGAAACCAGAGTTATCGAGATGACAGGCCTTACCATATCACTCATTTTTCTCCTCATATCTATATTCATTTTCATACACTTTGGGTGAGTAAATCATAATAGAATTTGTTTAAATTATTTTTAAAATTAATAATTTCTCATAAAATTAGTCTAATATAAAGGAATTATTTTCTTCCGTAAATATACGTAATCATATTTTGCTTAATATTATTTCTTCTACAATGTAAAAGTTTTTAAACTTGTGTAGTGTATAATTCTTAACACACATATACAGGGTGTTTCAGAAAAGACTCCCTAACTTTAAAATGGCATAACTATGAAGTAGTGATAGATAGAAAGATGATACAAATGATATGATAGATAGATAGATCTGGAATATTAAATAAACAAGTTTGCAAAATTAATTACAAGATTTGATAAATATTACTGGTTTGCCAAATTAATGTACAAGATAAGCCGCTGAAGTTGCAGTGCAATGTCTTTTAAATAGTCTGTGAAATTCTATTTCGTAAATAAATGTTAAATCCCATTACAATAGATTTTAAACTTAAAAGTTTGAAATTCCTGTTGAAATGTCTCTAGTGAAATGAATACACATGGTTACAGATACACTTTTCAAACTGCTGTTTGTGGACTCTAACTGTAAAATGTTTCTTTCAAGTCGAATGTATTGTGATCCGGGGAATATGGAAACCAATCTAAGTCGAAGTCTGTCACATGGGAATAATTCAGAGCGATGACTTTGTCACTGTCAAGATTTTTAATTTCCAATGGCACTATATATAAGCAATAAAATAAGAAGAACGTAAGGAATATGAAAAACAACACAATGAGAAACGAAGGAAATCACATAGTGACATGTTTAGCCCATAAGAACCTTAGCCTCCCAGTAATGACCCTACACAGTAGAGGAAACAAATGCAGGACAGACAGGAAAGTGGGATGAATCCATGTCCTCTTACAGATTGCAGAGCATTTTGGGATTACAATTATTCTGATTCGGAAAAGGTGATTTGCCAAACAATCATGGCCCGTAGGAGTCTGAAGAGGGCAATTGCCTTAAACCTGGGCTGATCAGGGATGTTTAGAATAAAATCACTCAAGTAATGCATCGACTTAGAATGATTTCCATATTCTCCGGATCACAATCCCTTCGATTTGGGGCAGTTGAAGTAAACAGTTTGTAGTTAGAATTCACAAACAGCAGTTTGAAAAGTGTACCTATAAGCATGTGCATCCATTTCACTAGAGACATTTCAATAGGAATTTCAAACTTCATATGTTTCTAAACTATTGTAATGCGATTTCCCAGACGATCACTGAGTCATTTTGTCACTGAAATATTCCTAAAAAATCAAACATTTCATTAGTACGGTGTGCGAGCACTATATTTCTTAAACCTTGCACTATTTAATTCATTTTCTAAAACTTGAAATGCGCCAATAAATTCTCGTAAAACCTTAAATAGCGGATTGAATGCACCGTCAAATGGAAAAGAGCCAAAGCCATATGATCTCTGTAATGGATAGTGCAGTCCAAACGGTAACTCAGAATTCAGTGGATGCAGTAAGTTTTTTTTTTTTAATAAACCTTTTCAAATAAAAATGTTTCACATAAATAAACGATATGCAGAAGACATGAAATTTACTCCTATCAATCATTTTTGATTATCTATTTTATTAATTGTACTTATTTTTACATTTAATAAAATTCAAACATAGTAATAGCTAAAATTACCTCCGGACATAAATATATAGCATAAAATATCTGCAATGTCCCTCTAATTTTCATTTATTAGTATAATTAATTTAATGATTTTGGTATTAAATATTTTTAATTTTCTAAAAGCTTTTTAATTAATCCTTACATATCACTACAACTGAATATTTTAGTTTCAGGTAATATGTATATTAATTAAATCTCAGCCATTAAAACTATTTTAAAAAAACATTTAACTCGAATCAATTACAGTTAGATTTTGCTGAAAGCTGAAAATTCATCATCTGTAATAGAATACAATTTAATATTCCTCATTAATTTATATAAAAGCTCATGAAAGGGACATAATTTATTTAGAGTTATCTAACTCATTAATTTTCAATAATCGCAAAGAATTGTCAATAATTCAATAATTTGCAAAAATCGTTGAAATGCATTAAATTCTGAAATGATATTAAATATCATTATTTTGATGATATTATTTTTCTCCATATTGCACATTTTTTGATGATTATTTTGAAAGTAAAAAACGTTAACGATAATTTAATTTTATAAGTATAAAGGTATTACAATATTTCAAAATGCATAATTTACATTATATTAATCAATATTGTATTTTTGACTAAAGCGCTTTTGCTTATCCATGATATGAATAATTTATTCCTTTTTAAACCAGCTCTTTATATACTCATCAAATTTAAAATAACGTATCAAAAGGTATTAAACTACAAAGGTATTAGAAGATTACATAAATAAAAAGCTAAAATTTAAAAAAAAAAAACTTAAATATTGATTATTTTAGAGAAGCTGTAGTAATATTTCCTATCCTCTTGTTTTTTTATAATCTAACACAAACGACAGAATCTTTGACATTTTTTACGTTTTTGTTGATCGTATATATTTGAAATAATATTTAAGTTTTATACATATTTTATATCAGCAGCACGTTTATTCTGTATTAAATCATTTCAAATGTTTTTTCTCTCTATGTTTATTTTATATTACATTCATTTTGTAAACCCCACAGAATACTCTTAACTTAATCTTAACTAGATTTATTTAGAATATGTGTAATTAGATTGTAATAGTTACTTTGTTTAAATTACAATTTTAACAATTTAATGCGTAGCATTAATATTCAAAATGCATTAGACGAGATTATTCAAATATTTATAAGAGCATGAGTTGTATAAATGAGTTGAGTTGCATGAGTTTGAGTTTGAGTTTGAGTTTGCATGAACATGAGTTGTATTCCAATATAAGACAAGTGACCGACTCATAGTTATGTGCTGAGGAAATATAGCTCAAATCTGTTGGTTAGACGCGTTAAAATAAAAAAATAATAATAATTAATAATTAAATGAATAAAAATAATTAATAATTGAATTAATTAAATAATTAATAATTAGTTATGAGAAAAAAAGGGATTATTAACTAATTATTAATTAATTAATGATGAGCAAATGAGAAGAAAGAGCAGCGTGAATATATGAATATTTCTCACATATACAACTAAAATTAATTAATTAAATTTAATTACTGAATTAATATGTGAAAAAAAACTGTATTAGCATCCAGTGTCATCCACTAAAAGTTCAAAAAATGTATTTGAACTTGAGTGGATGAATAAAAAGATTATTTTATGAACGATTGAAAATTTGAACAAGATATATATAGGGAGAGTGTGAGCTAATAGAAGGAATTAAAAAAAGGCTTCCACAAATGAGCAGAACACAGAAAAAGTCTTTCAAAACAGGAGATTTGATGGACCATTTAAATGTTTGTAAGAGTATGAAAACAATCCGATTTATGAAAAAGTACTCCAATTGAAGAAAATTGCCCGACTTATAGTCCCATGCTTTGGAAATCGAGTTCGAATCTGGTGGTTAAGCACGTTAAAATGTAAAAACTGTCACAAATGAGGAAATATTTTAGAAACTAGGAGATTTGACGGTGACCGTGAGAAGTGTCTTTTAATGATAGTTAAGCTGCCTGCTGGGAAGTTTCAGAGCACGACACGCAAATATGAGTAAGTTTTAACTATATCTCCTAATGGAAAATAACGGCTGCTAATCGTACTGTCCGTGGGATACCTGAGTGGAAAAATAAAGCCCTTGGGATATAAAATTGAAGTAAGTAATTAATAGTTAAGACAACAATTTTTTATTTTTCATTCTATACTTTTTTTTCCGAATTTATCCATTTAAAAAAATCACAAGTGAATTCAATAAAATTCTAGTTTTTAAAGGTTGAAAATCATCCTATTTAACGAAATAATTAATTATAATTGTTGCCTCGTGAATATAAATAGCTCCACGTGCGTAATTTATTGTGAAAAAATGGAAATGTAAGCTCGTGCCAGAGGAATTATAAACTTCCTCCCTTGCGTGGGCGTGAGCTTGCTTGAACGACCAAAAAAATGGTTTTTGAATAAAGAATTTTTGTTTTACTGTCCCCTGATAGTGTACGCGTGTTTTTATTTGAAGAGCATAACATTTAACACTAATTTTTAATGAAATGAGTGTTCTTCTAATTGTTCTAATTAAGCACTTAATTAAAACTAGGAAAAAACTTTGATGATATTAAAAGTTCATTTATATCCACTCCTTTTAAATTTTACAAATGGCATTTTAAAAGCATCTACGTTAAAATATAAAAACATATATGCCAAAATAAAAGTAAAGTCCCTTATTATGATGCAATACACAGGATGTGAATCTTCATCTTTTGAAATCTAAATTGTTTTCTTTAAATTTACATTAAATGGAAAATTAAAAACTTTTAAACTTGCTGAATTATTAAGAGACAAGATTAGGTAATGTAAGTTACAATATAAAAGATAAAATGTTTTTTTTACAATTAAACTATTTATTAATAGTAAAATAATAAATTAATTATGACTTTCTTGTGAGTTTGCCATCTTTGTGAATGTTCGTTCAAAGCATGGTGGCGAAATATCAGATGTAGTAATTTTTTTTAAAGTAATCATGTGCAACATTTAATTTGTTTTATATCTCACTTTATAAGGGTAACTTATAAGGGTCATTTCAAAATAACTGGATAAAAGTATGTTAACTGCTTTATAAATTATAATTTTTTAAAGGCTTTAACATTGCTCCCTATTACAGTAAAAGAAAATAAATTCTTAAATTAAAATATATTAAAAATGTTCAGAAAGAAGGACTTACCATAAAAAGTAGCATATTTATGAATTTGGAAGTATATTTTTATTTAACTATACATTTATATGATAGAAATGAATCATTTTAGTTATAAATGCAATTCATTACTTGAGAATGAGTTTAATAGTTAGTAATGTTCTGGATAATGAGTTCAGTATTTGGCATAAATGTTCTGGAGTTCAATATTTGGTATATATATTTTCTTGAGAATGAATTCAATATTCATTATATATGTTCTGGTGAATGAGTTCAATATTTGGTAACGTTCTGGGGAACGAATTCAATATTTGATATAAATGTTCTGGAATGCAATATTTGGTACATATATTTCTTGAGAATTAATTCAATATTTCTGTTATTATACTTTTTCTGGAGAATGAGTCCAATATTTGGTATGGAAACCTTTGTTTTCCAATACAGTTTGGAAACGATTAGGCATGGCGATACACAATTTTTTTTTGCAATTATTTGGTATAATTTCTTTAAACCATATATGTTTGATAATTCTCTTAATTGGAAAAGTGGAGTTCACTCAGCGTCTTTACGCTTTAAAATTACTCAACAGTTCTTTATAGAATTAAAATCTGGTGAATTTTTGAACAATCATCCAATAATTTGAAATCCTTTCATTTCATAACAAACTTTTGTCTGGTGACATGGCACTCAATAATATTGGAATTCAATGCATTTGTTGATCTCCATAACACATCGACAAATACAGCTCTATTAATTTATGTGCTTTCAGACATGAACCACGATTCAATTCCTTCTTTAGAACAAATGTCTTCATAAATCAGGAGTTTAGCTCTATTCTTCGCGGTGGAAATGTTTCCATGCTTAAAATTCCACTTTATTGGGAGACCGTCGTAAGTGCCTACAGAAACAGTGCCTTTTAAAACAGCAATGCTTATGTCTCGTCTGAAAATATATCATGTTTCCATTATTCAGCAGCCCCTCTCTCATACATTTTACAAAATAAAAAGTCGATCAGCAATATTTTTGACAGACATTTTATGTTTGTTGACACGTTTATAAGTCTTTAAATTGGCATTACTTAGTCTCCTGTGTATTTTCTTAAGATTAGGCTGGTTAGCATCACTTAAACAAGCTTGTATTGCTTTGGCTGATTTTCTGGGTTTTTTTTTTTTTTTTTTTTTTTTTGCTACCAAAATTATGGAGTCATCCATACACTTGATGAATTTTTAGCTTTTTATAGCCATAATTTCCGTTGGTTTTAAAATTACTTATTGAATTAGTAATGTATTTTTATGACTATGGCAATCTGGAGAATACCTTCATTTCTGGAGAATACCTGGCCTTCTTCATTCAATCTTTATTTGTGCATGTCTTTTTAGGTAAATTCTTTTAGATATAGTCGCTATTTTCACCCTTCTGCAAGAGTGTATGTCAGTGCTAGTAAACTAACGAAATGTGCAAAGTGCTTACCTGCTGAGTATGTAGGCGGACAATGAGCTAGATTGTGTGGTGTGTATTGAAAAAAATACATGCGAGCAATCCATTCTGGCTAATATTGTAGGAATCTTATATATAAAAGGAAATTTAAAAAGTTCATTGCTGATGTATTTATTCCCCATTTTCATATTATACTGTTTGCTATATATATTTTAATATAGTATTTTATGTCCTATATATGTACTATTTCAAGCTTCGAAATTCCATTTTGCTCCACATTTTAATGTAATTGTTCATTTCCACATTATATGCAGTGAATGACCAAAATTTTTCAATCAGGCAGGTTCACTTTTTATGCGAGATATTCCGTCACAATAGTAATCAATTATATCTGTTTCAGAAAAGGTGTCTGTAGCACAGGTTCTAAGAAAATCAAATTCACGTCAGCTAATATGTTAGGTTTCACATACCACTGAGCTTGTTTTATAGGCATAAATTAGTAATCGAAACGCACACATTAGTTAATCGAGAGTGCTTTATGAGTTACAATCAATTCTTTCTGAAAAAAACTACTTGATAGCAAATTGACCTAATCGCTGATGTTGCTTTTTGTTTGGGTTTGTCTTCCAAAACCCCGACAATATGAGAAAAACTAGAAAAGAGGTTTTGTTTGTCGCTCTACAGTGATTTTTGCACACTTTAGGCTAATTACACCGGGGCCTACATTTAAACGTGGATTCCGAACCACTAACAATCATCCATACCACGACTAGGATTAGAACCTGAAGCCTATGGTACGAAAGGCCAGACAGCTAACCAATTGGCAATCAGGCCACCCAAGAAAGGTTAAAGGTCAGCTTAACATTCGATCTCTGTTGTAAAAGAAAGCAATTTGTTAGGCGTTGGGTTATACAAAAAAAAATTTTTAATTATTCGATATTATGAAATGTTGCCAACATCAAAAAAAAAAAATTAATTCGTATTAGTAAATTATGCACACTATTCAGTTTTCTGTAATTTTTTTTTTTTTTAATTTCTCATTCAAAGTGAAATAATTAATTAGAAAAAAAAAATATTAAAATATTTTTATATAAAAAACGAAAATTGGAAAAAACTGTAAAACACAAATATCAAAACGTCTGATTTTTTTTTTTATAAACCTACTATAAGTGTATAACTTTGAGTAATAATTTTTCATTTTATTTAAACTTTTAATTAATTTAGTTTAAAAATTAAAAAAATAAATTAAATTTTTTTTTCAAATTAAATTCTAAAATGTAAAAATTAAATTAATATAATTTAAATTATTTTAAATTAAATTAATTTATTAATTAATTCTAATTTATTTAATTTTTCATTTTATTTAATTATAAGTCCTGTAATATTTAAAACATATAATTCATAATTTCTCTTTCCTCCAAAATTATTTTTCACTAAGTTGAAGGTACAATTTTAAACTTAATTTTCATTTTTCTCAAATGTTCTTCAATTTTTCACCGTAATCTCTCAAAATGTTTTATCTTCTAATAAAATATAACGTTGCAACATGGAAAAGGATTTTAAACGGTCTCTTTTCTTCTATTTCCAATAATACTACTTGTATCAGCTTATTTTAGGACTTAAGGATTTACGAATTTTAAAGGAACTCGAAACTTTTCACTTAAGAATAAATTCAGACTTTTAAGTCTTCGCATCATTTTTTAATAAGCTTATATGGCTTTTGAAAAGATTTTTAACTGAAAACGAATGTTTCTATTTTTAAATTATTCTATTTTATACTATATTTACACAAGTTATAAACCTGCATTATTAGTTAAATACAATTAGTTTCATTAATCAATTTTTTTATATAATGAAGCTAATTGTGTTAAAAAAAATCTTAAAATTACCTTAAAGTGTAATCATTGTAATCTTAAATTAATATGAATTTGCAACAATAAAAAATATTATAATCAGCTTAATTAGAACTTTTTATAATAAAACTCGTTCAGGTGTTAAATAATATCTTAAAGTGTAATTATTGTAATTTTAAATTTATATGAATTTGCAACAATAAAAATTGCTATTTTTTTTACAATCGGCTTAATTATATTTTTTATAGTGAAATTCGCTTCAATTATATTTTTTCATAATCGTCCAGGTGTAAATTAAATGCTTAAAGTTATCGTAAAGTGTAATTATTGTAATTTGGTAAATAAAATCTTAAATTTTTCTTAAAGTGTAATTATTGTAATCTTAAATTTATATGAATTTACAACAATAAAAAATAATGCCTTTAGTTATAGTACTTAAGGCTAAAAATTTTGTTATGATATTATATTCGAATCCTTTTAGATGTTTATTAATCATTGTAAAAATAAAATAATGAGAAAAAAACCAATTATTCTTGTTTGCAAATTTTTTTTAAGAATGAGGATTTTTCTTAATTGAAACTTTATGTTTTTTTTGACTTGCATCTCAAAAAATATTTACTTAAATAATTATATGAATGCATTTTTTATATATTCTTTAAAAGTTTTAATTTATTTAGGGATCTAAATTTTAATTTCCTTATTTGTGATTATTTTCAATTTTCATTGTACCACACATATTCATTTTGAAATCAATTTTTTAATTATTAATTCGTTAAAACTAATCTTACTTATATATATGATATTTTAATCTAATTTTCTTTTTTGCAGTAAAAGCTTTCAAATATTTTCCATTGTTATTAATTCAGTTTAATTGTAAACACATATACAGTCTAATTTAAGTTTATTAAAAAAAAAAATTATATTTTATTTATTTTTCACTGTTAAGACGTAGTTAGTATTGAAAAAGTACCATTACATCTATTTATTATAAATGGGTTGGCGAAAACATGCAAATTGGCTCAGAGATTGATTTCGAATGGGCATACAAGAAAAACTGTACATTTTCAAGTCCTTCATGTAATTGCAAGAAAATGTATAGTAAAAGTGTGAATGTTGTTGTTCTGTTATCGTGTCCATGGATTTAAAAATATAAATATCAAAGTTAGATCAAGTCAAAGTCTTCACGATAGCGGCCGCTAGCAATGACGCCGCTTCACTATACAGGACGTATCTTAAGTTGGCATCGATTGGCACCATACCCAATTGCAAAACATGGGGAGTGAGTGCTGGGCACTCTAGAATGTGCTTAGGTGTTAGGAAAGCGTTGGGGCAATTTCTGCAGGGGATGTATTTCCTGTTCTTGTCTGGGAGAATCTTCATCCCTCTGTAATGATTACTTCTGAGTCTGCTAATAACTATGTCAACTTCCTAGGGCAGTTGAAGTCCGTGATTAATGGCTTCTAAAGTTATGAGGAATTAGTCGGCTTTTCGGCAACTGCGTTAGCATCTACAAGTGTGATGGTAGTCATGGGTTGATCATTGTCCCTGGCTTCTTTGGCTAAAGAGTCGGAGCATTCGTTGCCCTCAATCTTGACATGTGCAGGAATCCACTGAAGATGATATGATTTGCCTCTACAGTGTAGAGTCTCGAGCAGAACTTTTATCGCAGAAGTGATGTTAGTATCTCCATTTTTAATTGCTTCCAGAGCCGACTTGCAGTCAGAAAAAAATCGTGAAGTGGGAATCTCTTAAAGGAATGAACGCACATACAGAGGTTGCAGTATAATAAGACTCCATGTTTCATACTTGGCAACGAGGAATTTGCTACATCTCTCCCATTCTATTAGTAAAATATTTGAATCAAAATGCTAGTTATTCGGAAATAGCAATATTCTAAGTTTACAACATTATTATATATTTACAAAAACAATTAATTACTTTTTTTTTCAATCCTGATTCAATAAATTTGTACGTGTTTTAATGTAAATATATATTATATCCATTTTATTATTAAGTAAGTGTAATGATGAAATATATTTGATTATTTTAATGAAATAAATGTATTAGCCTTTTACTACTAAAATTGTTAAATATTCTGAAATCTAAAAATACACTGAGGCAATGTTTTAAGAAATTTGAATTAAAATGGATATTTTTATATTTTCATTCAATACATATATTGAATTGTTCATTTCAACAACAAAATTTAAATCATTTTTTATTGCAAACACAGCCAAGTTAAGCAACAAAAACACCATAATAGTCAATTTCACTGTATTTAAAAAACAAAATTCAATAGCTTCAATTATTTATATCGAAACCCTAAAAGGTCTCAAAGTACTTTCATTATCTTAATGGTATTTTGTTTTTCTGCTCTAAATAGAATTGATGCATTATTTTTAAACATTTTAATAATTCAATACACATCTACAATAATGCTATCTTTGCTTCCACACTCGAGTAATTCTACAATTAACTAAATATTCGTTAATACTCCCTTACCTTTACTTACACTAATTAGGAAAAATTTAATCCAATTTACAAACATGCTTCTGGGTTTGTGGATACCCTAATCATTTTCAACCATCCATATTTGACCTTTATCTCATGACATTTATCCGATAGAACTGATTTTAAACCAATTTAATACAACTAACTGATTCACAAGCTGATTTTTTATTATTAATATTAACAAACATCTTTTACCACAAATCAACATATTTGACAAAAGGAAAGAACTATATTTCGTTATCAATATATTTACACTACATCGCAACATCATCATTAATCGTCTGCACATAACTAATGCCATCTGCAAAAACAGTACTTTTGCGCAGCAATACTTAAAATAAAAAATATTTTTTAAACAATGGTCCACCCAAAGTACCTCAACATCATAATGTTTTTAATCTGTAATTTCCCAGCACACTATTATAAAAAAATATTTCCCTTAATTTAAATTTTCCACAAATATTCCACTCTTTGGGCGCTCCCACATTTTTCTAAGAAACAGTAAATCACGCACCATTCATTTCTGCATTATTATTCAACTTTGCCATCTTAGCGATAACTAGGAATTTCCACGGCAGGCAATAAATCGCTTCAGTTAGATAATCTCACATAATAATACTAATCGTAGTCTATCATCAGTCACAGGTATAATGGTCATATTATTATAAACAGTCACCCAATTTTGACATGATTGGTTTCTTACTATATAAAAACAAGCCAAATTACCTATGAATTGTTTTTCTGTAGTCTATACGGAATGTTTTTTTTTGTCTACTCGATGTCATCGAAATACATCGCCAGCTGTATTTTTACACAGATTTAATCATCCAACAAACAAAAATAACATGAGGGGGCGTAAGAATACCGTACTAAAGCTATCTTCAAGTTGTTATAATTAATTGCTTTTGGCTTTTTATAAGGAATTCTTTACAGTTTTGCTAATTTCATTTCGGTTTTGTTGATTCCCTGGGCAACTTTTTTTCACATCCTGTTATTGTATAAATATTTGTAGTTTTTTATTTGCCGATGCTAGCCGTCCACATCATATTTTATTTTATCAAACATTAGTGTTGCTTTTTGTTAAGCAATACGGTCAACAATATATACGGCAAGTTTATATATATACACATATATATATAACGTATATAACACCAATGTGTCTCGTGTTCCACATATGTATGTCATATTTAAAGCAACTACTGGTGATTCGGGGAAAACATTAATGTTCGAAAGAGCTTTCAAGGGTTACTGTACTGCATTTAGGTGTGTAGTATAGACAAAACCAGAAATCCCCCAACAAAACAGAATTTCAGCAGCACTTTTTGAGAATAATAATACAACATTTTTTTTTTTAATATTTATCATTGTTTTCTGTTAATTTATTCAATTCTCTCAATTTTGAAATATATTAATCGTCTATTTAAATACATCATGCAGGTTAAATTTCTTAAAAGTGTGTATAAATTATAGAAAGAGCTTATCATTTTATCATTTGTTAACAATTTTATATTAAAACCAAAAATTAATCATTTATACTTGTTCTGTTTTCTATATATGATAAACACATCTGCCATTTTTCTTAAAAATATAAAAACATTTTATGGTTTAAGGGTAAAATAATTAAAATTAAACACATGTTTATTATGTATAACGGAAAATTTATTTTGATATCTTACTTAATAACCATCCGTAGGAGTGATGGGAAATATCAAATATATTGTCACACTGACTTGCTACTTAGTGTAATTGTTTACACCATCTAATATTACCTCCATTTAATATTGTTTACTTTACCTTGATAGAAAATTAGTAATTTTCATTGAAAGATTAATTAAAATGAATGAAACGAAGGCCACAAGATGCAGAATCTATCAAGTTGCTTTATGTATGACTAGAGTAAGCAAATTCAATATCACTATGTATATATAAGATTATGAAAACTGCGAAATTTCTCCTCAAAATTAATAAATTTATTTGATAGATTTCTTAAGTCTTTGCTTTTTTATTATAGTTAATTACAAAAAATTACTCGCATATTAAAATTTAATTTTTCAAACGTACAAGAAAGAATATTTTTTTCTCCAAATGGTAGGAATATCCTTTCATATCAAATAGAATTCTTTTTTAAATTAAAAAATACGGTTAGATTCCGGTTAGGATCAACAATTAAAAATACAATCTTCCGTTTATTAAAAAATATAATTCGTTCATAATGTGGTATTGTTTAGGTCTTTAATTTTTAAACCCTTATAAAAATTTATATAATAACTTGTGTACCTTAAAAAGAACTTGCTAAAACCGCCTTCCCAATACCCATATTAAATACTAAGTATTCGCAATAACCCATTTAGTAATATTTCTAAAATCCTCAATGACACATACCACATATAAACCTACCGATTTGAATGCCTTCAAAAGACTTATACAAGCTGGATAAGGAAACACATTCACATGGAATAAATTAAAAGCAATTAAAAATATAAATAAAATGTATTTATTTATATTTGCAATTTAAATAATCACAAATACATCGTACAATTAATATTATAATAGCACAAATGATTTCTGATAAGCATTAATCAAAAATAATATATATATACAATATACTGTTATAGCAATTAATAAAAAAATATGAGTTCAACATCTCAGAATGAATCTCAGAATCATCATTCAGGTGCATGGTCCACCAGCCCAAACCCATTCTCTGATAACGCCAGATACTGGTGATAAAGTGGGGCTTTTTCAAAATTGAGTTCAATTTTACCAAAACAAGGTCACATACATGTATTGGTGATGGTTTCAACGGGCAGCATGGGAAACATAGGCATCGTGACGAATGGAGTTTAGCACCATTGTCTAAAGACGTGATAGCAAACCCAAATAGAGATCTTCCTTGGATGTCCGCATCCCCGATGCTGGCAGGAAACATCCTAATCTGGTCATTAACTCTCGAGTTCGTGCAGGGGATCAGCAACTGGATACTTTTGTACTTTTGAAACTGCCAGCTCACCATTTCGGGATAACTCTCTCTTTTCGCTTTGCTGCTCGTTCTCTGTCTTCTCCGTCGATTCTCTGCTCGATATTTCCAACATTTTTGTTTTTTATGTCTTTTCACACCACACGCCCGTTTACACATTATTCGCCGGATTTTCCTCATAAAATCCACTCCTGGGCTTATAGATTTTTTATTGGTGGGGTGAATGCCGCCATTTAAACAGATCGAAGAGGCTGCTGGTACTCTTTGTACATTTTTCCCACATTTTCATACATTTTTGTATCGTAAACTTGTACATTTTCCCAAAATCTGTTTCTGTTCGGAAGAGACTCCTCATCAATAAATTTAAGAACATAGATAACTTCACAAGTTTTAGCTACCTTAATAAATTTTCGCTCTTGTCCATCTGTAGCTTTGAAGTTTTGCAATACCCGCCAATTAAACACAGCACAAAGATATCACTTTCAAACATAACTGCAGCAAAAAGATCTATGGACATTCTTTGTACAGATTGGATTCGCATCCGGAAGATCATCATATACCCCCTTCCAACGGACACACACACATAAAATACTATGCCATCACAACACATGAATTATATAATGATAACAATTTTACCTTAATACAAAAATATTTATAATTACATATTGACACGACGCTAAGAATATAACCTAAATAGAGGCTGCCGCGTACTATAGTGATTAGCGCGAGGAGTGTATGTCATGAACTGAAGGATCTATGTTCGAATGACAACAAGCGCCAAAGAAAACCCTTTTGTATACTTCCAATGTGGAAACTTTAAGTGACAAATAGTGAAAAAACGAAAATGCCCATTAAGTTAATATTGCAGTACACTTAAAATATTGTCAAATTTTACAGTTTAAAAAATTAAAATATTGAAGGATAAAATAAAGTGTACTGAACATTTTAATAGCTGGATTTCATTTTCTCATTCTTTTCTTTTTTGGCGTAGTAAGCATTTGCCTTTATAGCCTAATTTAAAATACGATACTGTGGTAAATATTTTTTCAATTTAATTTGACAATTTTAATTTAATTTGATACTTTTGATTTAATTTGCTATATTTTGATTTATTCCATATACAGTACTACTTTATTTGAAAGCATTGCTACATTAACACTACACATATGAATGTAATCTAACACTTTAACTATATCATTTAACACTTATATCACATTAAAGATTAAACTGATATTCTTTATGACTATCTAATTACGAATAATCAAAATTAAACACAAATCTTACTTATTTTAAAGTATAGGAAAAATATTTTACAACTTAAATAAAATTCACGATTATTATTAAGACGCTAAACGAAGAATTTCTAAACTTAAGCTTATTATAAATATTATAACATGATTTTAGATTTTTCAAGAATTTATATATTATTTAAAATAAGATTAGTTGAATGCATAAAATATCCCCTAATACTTATACTTAAGGCAGTACTTTGAAAAATTAAAATGCTTGTAATAAAAAACCAATTTACTATTAAATATGTATACATTACTAAAATTCATTTCAGTATATTTACTAAAAAGTACAATTTTTATATACAAGTACAATAATTTTTAGATGATAGAGACTATACTTTTCAACCAACGTTTTGCTATATTCACATTAAAATGTAGTCTTACTGCGATAAGTTTATTAAAAAACAATTATATTAGCTGTGATACAATTGAATACCAGAAAATACAAAAAGGATGTTTTAGTAATATCAGTACAGTAAGAAATATTTTAGACTAAATGTTAATAATACGATAATATTAATCTTATAAATATTGAGAATAAAATAGAATAATAAATCTCGAAGAATATTAAAAATTCAAAAATGTTACGAATTTATTGAAATACGTTATTTAATTTAAATATTAGACTAGCAATCTTTTAACCTATCTAATAACGAAGTTATTCAAATGGAAACAGAGCTAACTTATCTTAAATCATGGGAGGATTATCTTAAAATTGAAGTTAAATTCGCGATTATTTATAAATAATATGTATGCAGATTTCTAAAGTAAGCTTATTATAAATGTTATGATATGCTTTTGCTTTTTCCACGATTTACATCAAAATAATATTGGTTGATTGCATAAAATTAAAATGACTCTAATATTTAAAAACCTGCATCCTACGCATGTATAAATTATAAACAGCAAAATATTTTTTATCTCAATAAAAAATATTTTGCTGAATTATTGGATATTTGGATAGTTGAATATTTTGAATATATAATTGAATATAAATTTTTAAAAATCTGATTTTATAAACCTTTACTTATGATTTAATTATTTTTGTTACCGTTATATTTTATAAGATAAATGTAAAATGCCTAAATTCTGCGGTTAGAGTTTTTTGAACAATCAATAAAATAAAATAAATGTAATAAGTTAAACAATTTTCATTTATCGAATTTTTAACATTCATGCTTGAAAATGTTTGTCCATGAATATCCAAATAGGTTCGAATATTTTATTATATTATTTAGCAACACCAGTGAAATAAAGTATACAACATCAATGATATTAATATATATATACAGCAACGATAACAAAACAATAGTAATTTTAAAAGAAGACTTATCTTGATAATCCCATTAAATAAATAACTTTTTAATATTTAGCTGTTAACTTTATAATTAAAAGAAAGCTTGAGCATGCTGAATGTTAAACGTTTAAAGCTTTGTTAAAAAAAAATTCTTGAAACAAGCATTATGATATTTGGTTATATGTATGAAAGCAAATTTGCCTAAATAAAAATTATTATAAATACCTTAAAACTATTTTTCATACCCTGTAAAATGTAAATAATACTAAGCCAAGAAAATGTTTTTCTTTATTCCCAATTTTTGTTATCGTTTTATCAAAACTATATGAACCACTCGAAAAGAAGTCGAAATAATTTTTTTATGTTTTCATCTGCCAAATCTCAAATCATCTTATTAAATCCATTTAATAGTTATTCACTGTTTAGAAAAAGCAATATTTTAAGTAATTAATCCAATAAATCTAAATATCCAATATCAATAAATACAATTAATCCAATATCCAAATCGTTTTCATCGAATATAATATTTATAAAATTTGATAATGGAGGAATCATTTGAATAATAGAATATATTTTTTAAAAAGTAAAAGCTATTGAAAAACTAAATAAATTCTTTTAATTCATTCCTGAGTTTAATTAGTTATTCAATTCACGCGTTATTTTACTAATCACTTGTGAGTTAATAATCCTTCTAAGAGAAACTAAATGCTAAAACTTTAATTTGATGGCCTAATTTAGTTTTGCCTATTATAATTAATCCTTTAAATAAAAAAGTGTAATTTTGTGTATTATAATTAATCCTTAAAATAAAAAAAAGTCTAATTATGGATTAGAAATACTCTAAGTCATATATTTTCCCTTTTTTGTTAATTGTATTTAAAGATTAAAACCAACCGGTGATTAAGTTGATATAAACTTAATGAAGCAAAAATTAGTTTCAACGAAATGATTTAATTTCAATTATTTTTCAGTCATTTGCTTCATATTAATTACAGTGATGAAAAAGAGTTTAGTAAAAAAAAAAAGAGATTAAGTACTTTTTTATATTCTGACTTAAACACCTTTCATAAAAATTAGCGAAAAAGTAAGAAACAGTTTTTAACTAATTGGATGATTTTCTTAATATTAATTGGATAAAGCTTAACAAAAAAAAAAAAATATTTACTTAAGTACATTTTTTTTTTACATCCTTAAGTTTTAGATACGGCTGTAAATAATGGATTTTTTTTTTTTTTAAAGATTCTTTTCTGTAACCATAAGTTTTTCAGTTTATCATAAAATTAAAGATTCTTCGATATAATTACACCTATCTTTAGTCAAATATTTGATTGTAGGAGGAAAACATTTTTTGATGAAGTAAATAACCCTTGAGCAAGAAACTCTTTGGAAACAACACAGTGCACATCATTGGTGAATAAAACTGCTTCCATTTAAGACAAAAAGAATGTTATTTTCAAAATAAGTCAAACATTTTATGAAAAGTTTCATTTCTGTAATAAAAATGTCAGCTTTTCAAAAAGGAGCTGACAGTAAATGAAACTTTAGAATTTTACATGGCTTCAAGCGTCATGTTTTCTCTTTGTCTAAGCTAAAGATTACTTCAGGTTTTTCTGCTCTGTGTAAAGATCCGTAATAACTTGTAGACAATATTTCAAGCATATATAAATTGTACTTGTTATAAATAAGTTCACAAGCTTTAGACATCACTAAAATGGACCAGGAATGAAATATTGCATTTATCAATTGATATGTTAAAAAAATGTCTTGTTTGTTTCAGCAATAAGTAAATATTGTTTAATATCACAAAAATAAATCTTTATTTACCTTTGTAATGGCAATCAAATTGTAACTGCGTGTGGTTGGTTTGAGATACTTGAAGCACAAGTTGGAGAACACACTGCTTTATTTATACATGCACAAACACCACACAGACATTATTTATCATATTTAAAGACATATAATTATAGATTCGTGGAAGTATTCTTCTTCTAAACAGGAAAGTCGATATTCAGATAAGCGCAGGATGCGCTAAACATACTTCTTCTCCGGGTGAGAGTTTGCAGGCCAACTATTAGATAAGTTTGTGCTAAATATATTTCCTCTTGGGATGGAAGACTGTAAAGTAAACGTTTCTCAGTGGGAGTTCAGGTTGCGCAATTCTTCCTCTTGAATGAGTGTCTCGAGGTTTGTTAACTGTTTCTCCTGAACGCCGTAGGTGGTGCTCCTCCAGTATATAGAAGGAAGTACAATTACACGTTTAATTTTGGATAACTGTTTATAATTCCCTAATATTATACCACAACTTTTCACATACATCAATAATTAACATATTTAAATTGTTTACGATATGAATTCATTTCTTCTTCTACTCTTTGATAGTGGCCTGAGGGCCAACTGGTTAGCACTCTGGCTGTTGGTACCATAGGCATCAGGTTGAATACTTGTGGCATGGATGTTTATTAGTAGTTCGGAAACTACGTTAAACAGTAGGTCCCGATCTAATTAGCCTAAAGTGTGCAAAAACAAGTAACAAAAAAAAAAATTTATGTCAAATTCCTACTTTTTTTTTCAATTCCTTCTATTAGCTCACACTCTCCCTATATATATCTTGTTCAAATTTTCAATCGTTCATAAAATACTTTTTATTCATCCACTCAAGTTCAAATACATTTTTTTTTTTAATTTGCAGTGTATGATACTTGATGTTGATACAGTTTTTCAAATATTAATTCAGTAATTAAATTTAATTAATTAATTTTAGTATTTTTAAATTTAAGTTGCATATATCTACCAATATATGGCACCAGATAAACTGAAAGAAATGAATGACAATTAATTATATAGGACTTTTCTGCAATATAGTGAAACAAGTAATATAAAAAAATTTTAAATCAATTTCTACTTTTTTTTTCACTAAATTGCATAAAGTCCTTTATAAATAATTTTCATTCATTTTTTTAAGTTTATCTGGCTCTATCTGTTGGTAGATATATGGAACTTCAAATCTAAAAAAAAAAAATTAATTAATTAAATTTAATTACTGAATTAATATTTGAAAAACTGTATCAACATCAAGTATCATACACTGCAAATTAAAAAAAAAAAATGTATTTGTATTTTGAGTGGATGAATAAAAAGTATTTTATGAACGATTGAAAATTTGAACAAGATATATATAGGAGAGTGTGAGCAGAAGAAGAATAAGAATAAGAAGTGTAATAGAAGGAATTAAAAAAAGACCGTACAGTGACAATCCAAATGATAAGCTACAGTTTGACAAGCTTATTGCCTTTTACCAATGTGATCACCACCTTGGTGAATCAACATCGATTCTTGATGACACCACAATTTGAAATATTTTTTTTTTTCCAAAACGGATCTTTCTGTTATTAGCAGTGTTTAATAGAACATTACACATAATAGTAAATTGATTGAAGATTAACTTTTCTGTTAATGAAAATGAATATTCATCATCATTTTATAACTATTGTGAAATTATTGTATAAGGAATGATTTAATACAAATATTTATTTATTTCCAAAAAAACGTTTTCCATGTTGTTGTTTTTTTATATTTATATATTGAAATAAAATAAAATTTGAATAATTTATTTGTCATCCCCATTTTCTCCTAATATTAAACTTCTAAATTTTTAAAATGCTGTTTAAACATAACAGAATGTTTGATCTTAGTTGAATAAAATATTCTGCAAATTAATATAATTACTGAGTTGATTGATATTACAAATTAGGTATGGCATATTGCTATGATTTTTGGCTAGATAAGCTGTAAAAGCTTTGCAAAATATGCAAAATTAAAAAAATAATAATTATAAAAAGGAATAGAAAGTATAAAAATTATATAAAATACATTTAATAATATTGAAACATTGATTCAAAAAGTGAAATGCATTTACGTGAACACTTTTTAATATGATATATATTAATAAAATTTTATTTATGTCCACTTCAGTAATTCTCATTGAATAAAGTAGAGGTAATTACTGCTGGGTTTCTTTCAAAAATGTCCATAAATCATCGGCGTACTTTATCACAAATTAAAATTATATCATATTTCTAATAAACAGTTTTTTTTTAAATTAAAGGATTTTTCCTTATTTTTATTTATAATTAATATCCGAATAAGGGAACACTCTTTAATTATAATGAAAATTTATGATTAATATCTTGTATCATATAATAATATTAAATAATTTAGTTTAATTATTCTAATAGACTAATAAATCTCTTTTAGAATTTTTTTTCTTGAACATTAACAATACATCCTATCAAGTGGCATAGTGGCCAAGAAGCTAGCGCTCTGGCCTTTGGTATGCTAACGATGCCATGGATGGTTCGGAATCTACTTTAAACCGTAGATCCAGGTCTCTTTAGCCCTTGTGTTTACAAAATTACCCGAGAGCGACAAACCAAAACACAATATTAAAATTACAGGAATATATCATAATTAGCATATTGTTAACAAAATGACCATAAGTTTTTTATAAGATAAATATAACTATACCCCTTCAAATTATTAGTTATGAAGAAGAAATAGTTCGGAGCGAATGAAATTTTTCATGTTTATTCGTAATATTGTTATAAATAAGAACAAAACTACAGCAAAAAGGATGATTTAACCAAGAAAGCTCAAAAGGAATTACAGAATCTACTACTGTGCTGGGACATCTCTAGTTTAAACGCACGATGGAATACTATTTTACATTGTGGAACATAAATTCTTTTATGGTATCCCACAATGTCTCAAACCAGAATTTCTGTAAGCATGCCTATAATTCAATCAAATTCTACATATCCCAATTTATATTATCTTGCACATTTTTATTCTACACTCATGTCCGTAAATTAAGGATAATTCAGAATCACACAGAAATTGAACTCTAAAATAAAAAATTTCACCTGTAGAATTATCACACAGATCTTGAAGAAGAATATGCAAATTACAGGAAACCACCAGATGGCGCGGATAGTACGTCACAATGACGAGTGTAAGAGAGGGGTATATAAGGAATGGTGGCAAAGAAGTAAAATTGTTCACAAGCGCTTTAAAAAGCCTTTCAATGCAATAACCGCATAGTTAGGGCACAAAAGGAAGCATGTGGATGATTTTACCGAGGCTTTGGCCCGAGTTACAACGCCGAATGAGGACCGGTATTTAGTATTTACTGCCAAAAACAGGGCACAGCATCAGACCTGTCTCGTCAGCTCTCTTCAGCTACCGGTACGACAGTTTCAAGGCAAACCGTGTACAGACGCTTAGGGCACATTGGTCTACTATATGCTCGTAGGCCTGTCAGATGTGTTCCACTTACCGCAACTCACTGTCGCCTGCGATTAACCTGGAGTAGGGCGCATGCATTGTGGACACCGCAACAGTGGTCTTGTGTGATGTTTTCCGACCAGGTTTAGTTTGCAGTCTGATTCTCGCCGGACTTTCATATGGAGAGCGCCAGGTACCCGTTACCACCAAGGAACACCATTGAACAGAAGGAAGCTCGTTCGGGAGGGAATCATTCTTGGTTCCAGAACTGATCTGCATGTTTTAACGATGACAGGCCCATCTATCGGGATGTCATTCTGGAACAACATGTATGCTTGTTTCGAGGGCGGAGCTGAATTTCTGTTTATGGATGACAACGCCCGTCCTCACCGTGCAAACATTGTAGACGAATGCCTTCAATTGGAGGATATTACCCGTATAGATTGGCGAGCATACTCAGACTTGAATCCAAAGGCATGTGTGGGATATACTTGGCCGACGAATTGCAGCCCGTCAACCTCCCACCTGTCAACCGGAATCGCCCAGAGTGTAATATTTCATCTCCTAGGCGTTGTAAAGGCCAACGACATACTCCATATAAACCATCATACTAACCATGTTATACTGTTTTGTAAATAGGTTATTTTTTTGAGATTTGATGGTAATTATGTCAAACATATAGCAGCTCTTAGATGTTTAATAAATAGACATTACAAATTTGTTTTGCTTCTGTCTCTTTCTTTGCCTGAACTTCGCTTAATTTATGGACCTCCGCTGCCAGTTTTTTTAATATTTGCATAGCTTACATCATGACATTACTACCGAATGAAAATATGTTGGTACCGGTGATTTTTAACATAACTTTAGCAGCACACCCTTTACAATTATATTTCTATAAAAAAGAAAAACAGGGTCGATTAAAAGATTTATAACATGTAAAAAATAAAAGATTTTATTTTAATATGTATTAGATATTTTCTAGCATCAGACCTATTTTTATTTTAAACTCAAATGTCAGTAAAATTTAAAATCTCTTCAGCTACCGGGTGAATGGCATATTTTATTATTTTCAGTAAAATTGTTCAAGGCAGACCGTGTACAGGCACTTAGGGCACGTTGGTGATTTTACGTGATAGTAGGCCTGGAAAGTGGACGTCAGCTGGAAGTATCCGAGGAACTTGGAACCGCAACTCACTTTTTGGTCTATTCCAAGATGATGGTAATGAGTAGAAGCGCATGTCGCCCCGAGTTACAATGCCGAAGAGGAGTATTTGCATTGTGGACACCGCAAGCTCTCTTCAGTACCGGTCTGGTGTGATGTTTATGCTCGAGGCCTGTCAGATGTGTTCCAGGATTAACCTTAGAGAGCATGCATTTGCAGTCTTGTGTGATGTTTTCGGACTTTCATATGGAGAGCGCCAGGTACCCGTTACCACCAAGAGAACACCATTGAACGACACCGTTACGGTGGTGCAGGATGGCTCGTTTGGGGAGGAATTATTCTTAGTTCCGGAACTGACCTGCATGTTCAGAGTGTAACGATTCGGGATGTCATTCTGGAACAACATGTACGTTTGTTTCGGGGCGCCATGGGGGCTGAATTTCTGTTTATGGATGACAACGCCCGTCCTCACCGTGCAAACATTGTAGACGAATGCCGTCAATTGGAGGATATCACCCGTATGGATTGGCCAGCATACTCACCGGACTTGAATCAATAGAGCATGTGTGGGATATGCTTGGCCGACGAACTGCAGGCCGTCAACCCCTCCACCTGTCAACCGAAATTTCGGAGGGCATTGCTTGATGAGTGGTGTAATATTCCCCAAGATCAGATTGATAATTTGATACTCAGCATGTCTAGGCGTTGTAAGGCCTGTCTTGCATCGTCCGGGAGACATACTACAGATTAACCGTCATACTAACCATGTTATACTGTTTTTTGTAAATAGGTTCTTTTTTGAAATTTGCTCCAGGGAGTAAAAATTTTCGCAATTATGTCAAACATATAGCATCTCTTTTGCTCTTTACCTTTTGTTTAGTAAACAAACTTTACAAATAAGTCAAATTTGTTTTGCTTCTGTCTCTTTTTGCCTGAACTTCATTATCCTTAATTTATGGACATGAGTGTATAACAAATTTAGGGATCGAACTGGCTAAAGAAGTGTGCCGATATAGATGAGGTGACACATTTAAATATGGGTGGCTCTGAATTATCCTGTTCGTATATGCCTCCTGGAAGCTCCTCCGTGAGTGGAAAATGCTGTTGAAAAATGTCAGAGAGGACTTATTTAAATATGTCCTCTCTGACTTCGATATGTCAGAGAGGACATATCGAACGGGCTGATAAAGTGTATCGATATATGGTGAGGTAACTCACTTACGGTGTGTGGCCATGCATTGTCCTATTCGAAATTGCCTCTTGGGAACTCCTCCATTAGTGAGAAACACATCTGCTGAAAAATTTCAGAAAGGACAGATTAAAATATGCAATTTCACCCTAAACTGTCAGATAAGGTTATGGACCAATATGCCACCCAAAACAATAACCAGTATCAAAGAATTCATTACAGGTCCTCCAAACATATATTATATGTCGTCATCAGTAACAAGTATTATAAAAAAATTTAAGCCAATTCCTACTTTTTTTTTCACTCTATTGCAGACTTTATAAATAATTTTCATTCATTTTTTTAAGTTGATCTGGCTTCATCTATTGGTAGATACATGCAACTTAAATCTAAACAAAACTAAAATAATTAATTCAATTTAATTACTGAATTAATATTTGAAAAACTGTATTAACATCAAGTGTCATCCACTACAAGTTCAAAAAAAAATGTATTTGAACTTGAGTGGATGAATAAACAGTATTTTATGAACGATTGAAAATTTGAACAAGATATGTATAGGAGAGTGTGAACTAATAGAAGAAATTTAAAGAAGTGAATAGCGATTCATTATTGAAGATTACTTGTCTCTGTTCCGTGACAGTTCGTGAAAACCCACCTCTGTAAACAGAGACGATGATGAACAGGTGCCCACACAATGAGGGCCACAGCAGCAAATGCATGCAAGCAATAATCCACAATGACTTGGAAGAGGCCCCACATGTAGTGTTACCTATCTGCTCATGCCAGATGCAAACTACTGTACGTTCTTGTCAGACGATGAGGTTGTTCTACCGGTTAATGGATAACTTTAAAAGCCGGTCGACTTTGTGAATGCACTTTTGTCCATTGGCTGCAAATTACCATACAACAATGTCAAAATAGCCGAATTGCCGAGAAATTCGCTGAGATGACCATCCATGCCTCCGATATGACAATGATTATTTCCCCATTAAACAATCCTTTCAACAACCCTTATTAATTAGGGTGCACATAGTAAGAGTAAGTAATGCACACTCACACTGTACTATTTAATCATTTGTATATGTGCTTCTTGCCAATTTTCATAGCGATTCGACTATTAATTTTCGGAGTGGAAATTTTTATGCATCATTATATTTAATCGAAATAAGAATAAGAATTAATTCAGTCTTACATATGCACATTAGTTAGTTTTATTTATGTTTATAATTTGATACATTATTTAAAAAAATAGTTTTTTTATTCCGTAGATAATATTGATTTCTAGATTGGGTGTGCTTAATATTTTATTTTTGTGCAGGAACCAGTTAATATACCACATTAATTACAGCTTGAGACACCAAACAAGAGCAATTTAAATATTTTTGTGTATTTATAAGAGAAAGCATACAGATTCAACAGTAACTTCTGTAGTATAATCATTCCTAAAATTCTTAATTCTGAATCGTCAATATTTTTGCTTGATAAATTATTATTACAGCAGCTATTAAACTTTTAATGATATCTATGCTGAATTCATATTATAATAATAATTGATCTCAATCCTTATGTACATTTCATCCCTGGTGTACATTTAATTTTTATGTATAATTGGTTTCCTCATATATATTTATTTATTCCTTTTTATTTCCTTAATCATATTTATTTCCTTGAAAACTTATTTAATGTGTAGTATGAGTTATCTTTATAAATATTCATGAAGCCTTAAATATCAAAGTAAGCTCAATTTGATGGCAATATAAACAGAAGAAGACAATCAAAAGGCTCAATTAGAATAACAATATAAACAAAAGTACAACTTACGATTGAGTCCCTATTATCCGGGTTAATATTTACTAAGTTCACTTCGATAAGGAAAACTCAAATAAACTGGATTTTAGTTTTTTCATTTGGAGAAATATAGGGTGCATGTGTATATATATATCGATATATGAGCCATTATCATATCGTTAATGGAAACTGAACAAAATTTTTGATTTAAGGTATTTTGAGATATATTCAAAATTTTAACAATTCTTAATTCAAAATTTTAACTTAAAAACTTAAATCAAAATTTTTAAAATACCTTAAATCAAAATCAAACTCGTATGAAGAGCAACATTTAAACTTTAATAGCTACTGTTACAGTGATAAATTTTCGAAAATTTCAAGTGCCACGACCTCTTCTTTTATCGGAATGTGATCTCCATAGCTATAAACCAGAAATAGCGTTGGAAGTTACCTGTAGTGCGAAATTCGCCAACGCTAGGCAGACTAAGAAGAAAAGTGAAAACGGGCAGATAATCAACATAAAGCAAAACATTTTATTGTGTTTCGCAAATTTTTTACGGACTTCCTTCACATATGAGGACACTTTGCATGCGGTAGATGGTGGATAGCTGTAAAACACGTACCATGGCAAAAGGATGTTGAACCTGACGTCTGATGGCATCTTTCAAATCAGATATAGTTGGTGGATTAGAAGCATACACTTTGGAATTTCAGATATCCCCACAGACAAAAGTTTGGTTTTTCTACCATTTGTTTGTACAAAAAGTCTTTTTGTTAATTGTTTTTCTACTAAAATTCTTTTTAGGTAAACTAAGCATCATTTAGTATCGCGCGTTACAAAATCCCTGGGAAATTCTCACCAGTGAAATTTGATTCGATAGAAGCTGTGTATGCGTTTTGAAAACAGACTGCAACTCATTGCAGTTGCAGAGATGGCAACTCATCACTTTACAACCACTTTCAGAATCACATTTCAACATAGGTAGCTCCTGCAGAAATGCAACTGATGAATATGTGAAATACCCAAACTGGAATTTCTTTAATTTTACGAAAGTAATAGAATGAATAAAAAAAATTTTAAAAAAAAACAAGTAATATAAAAAAAAAGTTAATTCCTATTTTCTTTTTCACTATATTGCAGAAAATCCTTTATAAATTTTTTTCATTCATTTTTTTAAGTTTATTTAGCGCCATCTATTGGTATTTTTATGCAACTTAAATCTATAAAAACTTAAATTAATTAACTAAATTTAATTAATGAATTAATATTTGAAAAAAAGTGTATTAACATCAAGTGTCATTACCTACAAGTTCAAAAAAAATGTATTTGAACGTGAGTGGCTGAGTAAAAAAGTATTTTATTGATGATTAAAAATTTGAACAAGATATATATAGGAGAGTGTGAGATAATGGAAGGAATTGAATAATTTAAAGTTTCTTAAATTTAAAAGTCATATATCAATATACAAACCACCAAGGAACATAATCAAATACCTTAGTACATGTAAATTAATGCGAATGATTTCATTTTTATTTATCAATATAACAGTCCTTTATCGACTTATTATGAAGGATGAAAAAATATAGTAGACGTTAAGAAATATGTTGCGGGCAGTGGCATTTAAATTTTATCTCATTTGATTTTAAAAACATTGCAACTTATGACTGCAACTCATTGCCAATCGTATTCAAACATAGGTAGCTCCTCCAGAAATGCAACTATTGAATATGAGAAATACTCAAACTAAATTTCTTAATTTTACTAAACGAATTGAACAAGTGAAAAAATTTAAAAAAAAAACTAATATATCTTAAATTTAAAATTTATAAGTCAAGCTACAAACCCCAAGGTACGTAATCAAATACTTTTTTCAATACGTATAAATTAATGCGAATCATACCATCTTTATCAATGTAACTGTTATTTACCTACATTATGAAGAAATGAAAAAAATGCAATAGACGTTTAAAAAATATGTTGCGGTCAGTGGCACTTAAATTTTATTAGACTCAGATTTGATTGTGAAAAACCATCTCACATCGATACATTTAGTTATTCAACTAGAATTTTGCAGATTTTATCAACTACATTTCCTTTGATATCACAATTTTTACGGAAAAATAAAATTCGTTTTTTCTTGGAATAATTTCCTTCCGAGGATTGGTTTAGTTCGTCCCTCTACGGTCGTTTTATTAACACGAGGGCAAAACAGACAGGGACCTATAGTTTAAAAGTGAATTTCGGACCACTAAAAGCATCTAAGCTACAGCCATGATTCGAACCTGAAGCCTGTGGTACCAAACGCTAGAGCGTTAGCCACTTGGCCATCAAGGCGCTTACTTCCGAACAGAAATGTCCTCCCAATATCCTAACTAATGCTGGCTTATAGCCTGAATGGTTGAGTGTCTAGCGCTTGGTGCCACAGATTTCCGATTAGAGTCCCGGCGGTGCCACGGATGTTTGTGGTGGCTCGGAATCCACTTTAAGCATTAGGGGCCGGTCTCATATGACTGTAGAGCGTCACGGAGCCAAGTCAGACTTCTACCTACGTGTGCTCCATCACAACAGAAGCTGTCGTCTTTCCTTTAACCAAGAGTCCATATTCTACCAAATGAGAAAAGAAACAACAACAATGTTTGGTTTAACAAAGTGATATCTGCTTTAAAGTGGACAACGGTTTAAAAATATTTGGTATTAGAATTAAAAGAAATTTTTTTGAATAATGTGTTGTTAAAGATGTTAATAATCATAGCATTCCTGTGATCTTAAAGCAGCATGTATAATAGCCCTTACAATTAAGTCATTAATGTCCTTAAATGAAAATAAAAATACCTATGAATAATTTATTCTTTAGTAAATAGAAACCCTAATTATTTGTTGCGTTTTCTTATTTATTTTTTACATAGCGATTTCCATTAGCATTTTTTGTTTCTTAGTCTTCATTAATAGAATAAAAATACAAGTCGATTCGTATATAACAAGCAAAAAAACACGGAAATTCTAAATTATTTTCGTAATTACTTCTTGGAAGAACAAGAGAGATATTTGTTATTTTTTATCGGTGTTAATGATAATTAACGAATCAATATCAAACATAATTAAGGCGTTTAACACTTAAATTACATACAAGTGTAATCTTTTGAACATTCATTTTGCATCTTTTTTTAATAGTATTGCATTCAATTTATTTATTATTTACATTTATATTTATTGCATGAGAGCTTTTTTTATATATATAACACTGTTTCTTGTGGTGTAAAAGAATTAATTTAAATCGGGAAATGTTTAATCAAAACAAACTGCCTTTTAACTTACAACCTTTTTGTGCATTTTAGAGAGTGCTAACACTTAAATTACATAAAATTGTAATATTATTTTTAATAGTATTGCATTTAATACGTTAATTATATTTTTGCATGAGGACTATGCGTTTTTATTAAGACTTGTTTCTCCTGTTATTGTATCGTTAAAGAATTTCTTTGAATTGGAAAATGTTAAATAAAAAAAACTGTTTTATAACTTGTTTTTAACTTGCATCTTTTTTTTTCTTTTAACTTGCATCTTTTTTTATCTTAACTTGTTTTTTATCATTATAGGAAGTGTTAACACTTAAATAACATAAAAATGTAACCTTATGAACATTAATTTTATAACAATTTATAATAGTATTGCATTTAATTCGTTAATTGTATTTATTGTATGAGAAGTATTCTTTTAATAACACTTGTTTTTTTCATTTATTGCGGTGTAAAAGAATTTCTTTGAATCTTGAAATGTTAAATCAAAACAAACTGTTTTTGCGTATTTTAGAGAGTGTTAAAACATAAATTACATAAAATTGTAATATCAGTTTTTAATAGTATTACTGTTAATTCGTTAATTATATTTAATGCATGAGGGTTATTTTTTTTATATATAATATTTGTTTCTTCGTTTATTGTGTTTTTAAAGAATTTCTTCGAATCAAAAATTCTAAATCAAAATAAACTAATTATTACATTTTAGAGAGTGTTATAAAATTACAGAAAATCTATATTTATTTATATGAATAAAAAATGCATTTGAAAACATTAAAGATATTTAACATAAATGTGATATTGAATCATATTAATTTTCTTTACAAATTTATTAATTAATCATTCTTCATCTAAAGATTTTCATTTCACATATAGACACAAATATATTTTTAAATAAGGCATGCATCTTGATTTATGGAAACAAACTGCTTAAAATCGTTCAGAATCATTTGGAATAAATTTTATAAAACATTTTTATGCAAACGCATTTACACTCAAATAGAAGAATTACTTAAGAAGGTATTGCGTAGTTTAATACATTTCAAGAAATTAATTCTTTTAAACTATGTATTCAAAAATGTATTTTTTTTTTTTTTATAATTTTTAAAATAGCGTAAGTGTATCTAAAATGTATAATCAATAAATTTAAAAAGTCATATAATGGGATATCAACTACTGATTTAGATGATTCAACTTAAAAAAATTAATTAATATATAAAATTTGATGTAATTCAGTTGTGTATTGATTTTGGTAAATTCATCCTCTGTTATATTCATAAATGCATGATTTATGTATTTTCTTTGCTTATTATATCAATAAATGGTAAAAATATCTAATTAAAAAGGTTAACTATTAAACTCTATTATATTTTTAATTATTAACTCTATTATATTTTAAATTTTGATATATACTACAATATATATTTTATTCATTATTACATTATATTGCATGCGTATTAGTTTTAATATAGTTTTAATCAAAACATTTGAAAAGGCAAATAATATGATATAACCTAACTTTAAAATTTAATTAATACATGAAAAAATAAAATGCTATATAATTAATGTTAATAATTAATTATATAATTAGTTGTATAGTATTACATAAATACATAAAATACATTAAAGTATAATTAAGCTTAGACATTATAATTTATACATAAAGAAATAAAATGTTATATAATTAGTTATATAATGTTAATAAATTTCTCCTTTGTTATATTCATAAATATATAATTTATGTAACTCTGTATTTTCTTTGCTTATTATGATTGTATCAATAAAATGTTAAAAAATATCTAATTGAAAATGTTAATTGTTTAAACTATATTACATTTTGAATTATTTGATTGTTATGTTTTAATAACATGCACTATAATATATATTTTATACATTATTTCATTATATTGCAACAGTTTAGTAATAGTTTTAGAATAGTTTTAATCAATAAAATGTAAAATGATTTTTTTTTTTTAATTTTTTATTTAGTGATTAATATTTTTATATCTACTATCTTTAATTTTTTGCTGCTTTTTAAATTTGGAAGCTAAAATGAAGATATTTTAAATATGTTAATGAATGAAATATTTAATAAATATTTAGTTTTTCTGGGGTTTTAATATTTTTTTAATATTTAGTTTTAGTAAAAAGTGTTTTGGATGAATTAAAATTTTTTTAAACTTTTTCTTTTAATTTATTTTAGTTTAATTCTATCACATTTATTTATCGAAAACAACAGTAACGAATAATAAAACTGAGATAATATTAACTTTTACATTAAACTGACATAATATTAATATTTTTTCTCTGTAGTGATGAAAAACGCATGGATGTATTTTTAAATATTTGTCTCATTTTCCAAAATTAAGAAAACAGTAAAAAGAATTAAACTTTCAAATTTTCATGAAAGACTATAATATTCTCCTCAATTTATTTTTCATAAGATTTGATGGTGCTTAAAATAATGGAGCATATGTCACTTCATAATAATGTCTAAAAAAACTTTTCTAAATATTTACGTAGCAACAAGATAGTAAAAAATTGTAAATAAAAATATAAAGTAAAAAGATAAATGAATTTTATTTATAAAAATGAAACACAAACGTCCAAACAAAATATTCCTTGTTAAATTTCTCAATGGGAGATATACTTGGAATCCAATAAATAGTGGAAGTACATGTATTAATGTACCCAATTGAGATTTGTTACACAAAGTCTTAGTTTAGCTAGCTAAATAGCAATTAGTTTGCTACTAATGATGGTATTGCTCAATAGTATGTATTCGTCTAAATTGCAAATGAAGTTTGAGGAGTTAATTCCATTCTTTCAAATAGTTATATATTGGCTTCGAAGCTATCTCTATCAGAGCAATAATTTTAAGACTTTTATATTGTTGCATCAAAAATTACAAGATAATATTTATCATAAAAGTGGCATTGTAAGAATTCATTACAATTTTTATGACATTGTTTCATCAAATTTCAACGTTTACAAAAACCCCAACCAGTATAGAATCGTAGTAACTTCACCGTTGAATTAATTTTTTATAATTGTCTTTTCTTTTTTTGCATTATATTTAATTATTTCCAGTTATGTTTTGCATGAAAATAATCTATTTTTACAGCGTTATGTTGCCTTTCATATTCTTGCATACTATATACTTCTATACTGCATACAGTATACTATATACTTCTATACTGTATAATGTATACTATATACTTCAATATTATACAAAGTACACTTTATACTTCAATACTGTATACTGTATAATATATAATGTATACTTAGGTTACTTAGCTCACAATATTTTAAACGCACTACCATGTTGTAAAATTCTGTAAAATTTATTTATTATTTAATAATATACTAGGTTTGTAATGAAAATAATTATTTGATAGTGATACAAAAAAATTTCCACGCTTAAAAATACTTTAAAGTAAAATAAAAGCAATAAAGTCAAATTAAAAAAAAATAATAAAAGCTATATTATTTGTGCAGTTGCAAAACGAATCTGAAACATTCGAAAGAAAAAAAATCGTTATATTCCTCAATAATAAAAAACATTTGATATTAGAAACAGGAGGATTTTTTGTAAGTAGAGAAGTTATGAAAATTTATTACGTCTGAAAATTAATAGTACGCTTTTATTTTTAGATTCTCCATAGCAAGCTTCTTTAAATCATAACTGACATATTCAAAACATTGATGAATTTTTCATGCCCACTCGGAATAAACAAATATGCTTGCAAGAAAATTAATTATTATGTATGCATCGTTGACAATTTTTGTGTTCTCTTTCAGTTCTTTGAGAAATAAGCGCACACAAGTCCATAAAAATCTTTTCTTCGCCATGTGCGCCCAAGTCTTTGTACGCCTCATCCTCTACACAGACCAGTGGCTGTCAAGAGAATCAATAGACAATGCAATTAACAAGAGTTCGCATCCCTACAGCATAGAGAACGTTGTAAGTATCCCGGATTTTTAACAGCAATCTAATTTATGTTATATATGTACTTTTATACTTGTCCGCTAAATATTTAATGCACTGTCTTGTTTAAAATCCAAAAAAGTAATTTAAGGAAAAATTCCATAATATTTCTTTAAGAAATATTCTTCACTGTCTAAAAAAAAGCATGTATTAATTATTTAAAATAATAGTTAATTGGATTTTTCAGTTTTTTTAAAGTATTTCAGGATATACAAATATAACTCACAATGGCTTTTGTTGAATATTTTATGCTTTCTATGATAAGGAATAGAAATTAGAAATATATTTCTTTATAGAGGAAGATTGTTTTTAAGGAATCGCTGATTAACTTTTCAGGTATGTTTACGCAATACACAAAAGCACATAAATTTCACTAGACATTTTGAAATGTGAAATTTATTTTGCTCTAAAATTAAATACATAAATTATAACGTATGAACCAAAAGTCCATATACTTCAGAATGTACTTTAACGAATGAAGGCACATAATTACATTAGAGGTGAATATTATGTTCAATTTATATTATTCAGACAGTGCCAAATGTCAAACTTGTAATATTAATTTTAATTGTTAACATATCAAAGTACCAACATTTTCCCTTCCTTTCAATAAAATAATTTTCATCAGGGAAGAAGTTTCAAAAAAAAAAAGAAAGGAGTTCATGGTCGAACACCGTTTCATAAAGGTGATCAAATGGCACCATTTTCCTTTCTGTCGCCTTCATTAGAAATGACTGTCACCAGAAAAGGTTTGGTTTGTTTCTCTACGATAATTTTGTGCCCCTTTTAGAGTAATTAGACCGGGACCTACAATTTAACGGGATTCTGAAACCACTAATAAACATCCATGCCACCGCCAGGTTTCTAGCCTGAAGCCTGTAGTATCAAAAGCTGGAGCTCTAGCCAATTGGCCATCAGGCCTCAACAGGGAAGGGTTTTAAGGAAAGGAAGGAAGTTTCTAGGATTTCAAAGGAAAGGAGTTTCTACAGCGAGCAATATTTCAAAAGGTGGCATTTTCCCTTCCTATCGCATTCATTAGAAAATATTTCAACCGGAAAAAAAAAAATTCATGGAAAGGAAAAATTTTCACCGGATGAATGTCAAAGAGTTCAAAGGAAAGGATTTTCAATATCAAACAATATTTCAAAAAACGTGGCATTTTCCATTCCTGTCAGTTTCATTAGAAAGTATTTTTATCGGGAAAAGGATTTCTAGTAAAAAGGAAAAAAGTTTCACCGGAAGAATGTCAAGGAGTTCAAAGGAAAGGAGTTTCAACATCGAATAATATTTCAAAAAGGTGGCATTTTTCCTTCCAGTCGTATTCATAAGTAAATATTTCAACCGGAAAAAAAAATTCAAGGAAAGGAAAATTTTTCACCGGAAGAATGTCAAAGAGTTCAAAGAAAAGGATTTTCAATATCAAACAGTATTTCAAAAACGTGGCATTTTCCATTCCTGTCACTTTCATTAGAAAGTATTTTTATCAAAAAGGATTTCTAGTAAAGGAAAAAGTTTCATGAAGAATGTCAAAGGAGTTCAACGATGAGAAGGAGTTTCAATATCAAACAATATTTAAAAAATGTGGCATTTTCCCTTCCTGTCACTTTGATTGAAAATATTTCAATGAAAAAAAAAATTCTTTAAGGAAAGGAAACATTTTCACCGGAAGAATGTCAAAGAATTCAAAAGGAAAGGATTTTCAATATCAAACAATATTTGTAGAAAAAGGTGCCATTTTCCATCCCTGTAACTTCCATTAGACAGTATTTTTATCGAGGAAAAATGTCATAGTAAAGGAAAAAGTTTCACCGGAAGAATGTCAAGGAGTTTAAAGGAAAGGAGTTTCATCATCGAACAATATTTCAAAAATTTGGCAAAGAATTCCTGTCGCTTTCATTATAAAATATTTTCATCGGGAAAAGGATTTCAAAGAAAGGAAAGAAGTTTCAACGAAACAATTTAAAGGTGTTTAAATGGAAAATTAAGTTTCATTATTGAAAAACTATTTCAAAGAATGGCGCTGGGGATTGCAGTGAAATATTTAATAAGAAGTAAACCAAATAAGATTATGATGTAAGATAACGATGATATATGTAAGATAACGATGATATATGTAAGATAACGATGATATACAATAAGATAACGATGATATATGTAAGATAACGATGATACATGTAAGATAACGATTTTCGAAATTAAATGAAGAAATTATGAGCAACTGTTGCTTTAACGGAAAGGCATTAAAGTGGTATTTCTAAAGTGGAAGAATTGATTGCAGAAAATATTAAGGAGTTCTTACTCGAATCTCATTTTAGAAAATAATTGCTGTAGATAAAACTGAGTAAGTTGGAGCTCCTTACTAATCATACAATATGTTGAGAGGAACTGAAATTTCATGTCACAACATTAAAATTGTGAAGGAATCGAAAGGAACTTATAATATTAAGAGGTTACCCTACTAGATAAGTGCATTAAGATGTTTAAATTTCTATGCAAACACAAGAATGGTCTGCCTTTGAGCATTTACTGTGATTCTATTTTTAGAACATGTATTGAAAACTGTATGCATGAATTCAACCATACGTATTAAGTATGTCCTTTATTTAACAAAACGTTATTAATAAATTCATAGGTGCATAGATTTTTAGATCAATAGGAACATAATAGACATAACCTGCTCAGTTTCTCAAAAATGTACCTACCGAAATTTGGGAATTAACCAGAATCTACAATTGAAACGTATTTGAAAAAACCCATATTGTTTAAACTTTATGGCATAAATATTTTCTTATGGCATAAATCTTTTCTTGAAATAAATTCTGAAAAAACTAAATCAATGCAATATTTATATATGAGTATATACTAAATCAATACAATATATATATATATAAATTATAAGAAACTAAATCAATGCAATATATATATATACGATTATATACTAAATATATATATATATATATAATGTGTGTTTAATGGTAATAGGACACAGTGAGTGAGGCATACAGTTTGTTGACATACAGTCAGAGTTCACCGTTCTTGTACGTCAGTAAGTTCCCACAACTTGTAATAATAGCTAGAATGTTATAGCTTTGTTATACGATATGATTGTTTTCTTGTGAATCCATTAAATTATATTTTTTAGTTTGTTTCCTTTAAGGCTATTCACCATCTGAACAGCTATTTAATATATTGTTAATTGTACTTAAATTTTAAAAATAAATTAAAATTCATATTACTTATATATTATATACACGTAATCATTTCTATAAATTTCAGTAAGTGTAATAATCTTGTAATAATAATTAGTCAATAATTAATCATAATTAATAATACATTAATTACAATCAATTTCATAATTAATATTAAACACATTTAAACTATAAGCACTTTCTAAAATAATAATTCTTAGTTTTTCTTAATAATTCTTAGTTTAGGAGTATTTTGTTTGAATTATATGTTTATCATTAGTTTTTTCGATAGCATTTATAATATATTTTTAAATTTCACAACAATATTTGCTAGATGAATCGCTGTTATGCTTCTTTTTCTTTTTCAAATAACAGAAACGTCATTATAATAATTTTATGTCCCAACTTTTCTTTCTTATCATAATGAGTTCAATCAATAAATCTACAGTTGCAAAATGCAAGACAAAAATTATATAATAAAAATAACTTTTGAATAATTAAATCATTCTTTAAAATAACAGCTTAATATAATAGAATGTAAAAAAGTATAAATAACAGAATTAATTGAAAAATTGCCGGTAAATGTTAAAAAATTGTTTTGTTATTCAATAGATTGGAAAAATAATTTTCAAATAATTTATAAAAATATGGAAAAATTGCTTAGCAAAATTTTTAATTTTAATGAATAAGAATGCTAAATATCTGAAAAATACTTTTAAATTTTGTTTTTATGATACATAATTTATTCATTTTGACATTTATGTTATGAGTATCTGTTTTTCAAATGAAATTGAATTTGAAAATAAATTTCCCTAAGATAATCATTATTATAAAGTAATATCTTTTTTTGTTCTTTTATTAAATAAATCATAATAGTAAATATATAGATAAAATAAATATTAACAATAATATTTTAATATTATTTTGAATAATTTTATTTGAATTATATATTTATCATTAATTGCCTACGTAATACAATGTGAAAATTTATTCTATTAAATAATTTTCTATTAATATTTTTTTTTTATTGGTAATAACTTTTGTAAATTTAAATACATTTTAATGCAAATTGAAAAGCTCAAGAGGTTAAAAAATTGTCTAGGATAAAATTATGCTTATTTTTTTAAGTAAACTTGTTCATTTACAAGATTACACATCCTATTTTAACACTTCATATAAATTTAATGCATTTTAATAATTTTAAAAAATTATTAACTATACACAAATAAAATAGAAAATTATCGTACGTACTACATATTCATATGTTTTATACAATGAAATATATTTTTTAATTATTATCATTTGTGTATGAGGTGCAGGACTCCAAAAATAATTGTACTGTAAAACATAAAAAAAAAAAAAAATATATAACATGTGGCTCATTTAATTCTGTAACTATTGAATGGTGATATTTCTACGACTATTGTACAAGATTGGTATTCTTGTAAAGTCATTTTCTTCATGATTTCAGAAACAGTTTGGATTCTTATACAATGGCACATATCATTTCTGATTTCTTATGGGTTTAACGATGCGAAATAATGCAATGTAATAATGTTAATAATAATAATAATAATAATGCAATGTAATAATGTTAATAATAATAATAATGCAATGAAATAATGTTTCATAATTTGTTTAAGGAGAAGAAGAATATGCCAGAAAATAAAATTAAGTTTTGTAAAAAATTTTATAAAACAATCCTTATTGGACACTTTTTGCTTCTAACGAATTCAGTTGATATTCGTATAATATCAATTTCTTTACTTTAAAAAACTAACCATTATGTACTTAGCGTACATAATGGTTATTTTTTTTTTTACAATGTTCATCACTATTATGTACTTAACATTGATGTACTTTCAATATATTTAACTACGTATAAAACTCTAATTGTCTATATAACAAGGTCCTATCATAATTTCATTTGACTTGACTAGGTGCTTTGAGATTTATGCTCGCTGATGCTGCTTTATCACAATTGACCCCAATGCAGTTAAAATGTTACAGACAAAGGGTCCTTTGATTACTTATTTATCCAGGAAAAGAAATATACCAGAAAATAAAACTGAGATTTTTAACATTTTACAAAAATTTGTCTATTGGATTTTGGCAGATTCTTGCTGTAACAACTCTAGCCACGGATCCTGCAAGAAAGAAACAATAAATCATGTCTTCCCTATCCGATGGGGAATGCATTAGATTGGTATTGGAATTGCTTGGGGCAAGACCTCATTTGAAATCTGTATAAATCGAAATGAAAATTATATTATAAATGGATAATACATATTTTAGATTTATATGTGAGTTATGTGTGTTGCATCTTTCCACGTTTTCACCAAGGATTTCTCTGCCCGCTTGACTTCTATCTCTTCCATAGAGTTTCTGGCAAATCTGAGAGTCGTCAATATTTTGATCCTGTGTTTCCTTGAATCATGGGGATCTGCTCTTTCACCTGCTGTTTTTTTTGATTGTAACTTAAACGCAGATCTCTACAAGATGGTTAAAAAAGTCATCCGAAGAGTCAGAGTTTCAAATATTGTCAAGAGGTTCAATGTAATGATAGTGAGGATTTTTTTTCTTTTCATTATTTGATCCTCTATTGTCCTCTTGAAATAATCGGTAATCACTGGTTTTACCAAAGCCTGTTAAAGAGACAAATATTGTTGTGTTAAAATAATATAATGAAAATGCAAATTGTTGTCGTATTTAAAAGGACAGTACATGAACACCAGCCTCAGTAGCAATAGTTCATCCCACCTCTTTGGCGACCCGGACGTGATGTAAGCGATATGATTAGTGATTTAATTATATTTCAGGCATTAATTTGGATATTATTTATTCAATTCCTTCTATTAGCTCATACTCTCCCTATATATATCTTGTTCAAATTTTCAATCGTTCATAAAATATTTTTTATTCATCCACTCAAGTTTACATTTTTTTTTTTTAACTTGTAGTGGATGACACTTGATGTTAATACAGTTTTTCATATATTAGTTCATCCTTTAAATTCAATTAATTAATTTTAGTTGTTTTAGATTTAAGTTGCAAATATCTACCAATAGATGACGCCAGATAAACATAAAAAAATGAATAAAAATTATTTATAAAGAACTTTCTGCAATATAGTAAAAAAAAAAGTAGAATTCACTTTTAAAATTTTTTAATATTACTTGTTTTAATTACTATTAGTAATTTGGACGAGGACAATAGAAAGTGCAGTGCTGAGATTCTAGGTAGAACCCTTTTTCTTTGTTTCATTTTATTGTATTGTTTAATACTTAAAATGGAAATAGAGCTAATGTTACGAATGTTTACGAATAATATATATTTCAGTAAGACCAAAGAGATGGGAACCAAAATTTCGGAAAGAAAAATTAAAGAATTGAAAATTATTGAGCTTTTAAATTTAAAATATCAACTCAAGGAGAAATTAAATGATTTAATTAAGGAAGACGATGAAGTACAATTAAAATGGAAATAAGTGATATGGCGGCTGCAATAGCTTCAAGCGAAGAATACAAACATAAAAGTATTGAGAAAAAAATTATATAGAAAGGTGTTTAGAAACATTATATGATAAATAACAAGCGAAATTTAAATAAGGACAAACGACGCTTGTGATGAATTATCACTACTGAGATACATTTTCATGTATTGTCCATTCTAATATGACTCCAATTTGCATTCGCATTATTTTATTTAACAAAATTAACACAAAAACACCTGACAACACTCACAATTTACATATAAATCTATAAAAATCTATTAATAGCATTTCCAAACCAGTTTATACCGATTCCAAATGAGGTCTTGCTTCAGTCAATTCTAATCTGATATTCCCCCATTGGACAGGGGAGTTATGAGTTATGGTTTCCCTCTTGCAGGGATTATCAAGTACCCCTGGCTCGAGTTGCCATAACCCAAATAGGCCTCATTACTCGAATACTAAACGGGTATTTAGGCAATAATATAGAGCCGAAGTTCTAGCAGTATTGCTGCTTTTCAAATTTTCATATTCACTATTCCTGTCTTTTCAATATTTTAACGATGTGCACATCTTTGAATGTGCATATAACTGAGGACTTAAAAATATTTATTTATTCAGGGAAAAGTATATGGCAGAAAATAATATTGAGATTTATAAAAGTTTCTTTAACATTTGCTTATTAGACACTGGAGGATTTCTGCTTCTAATGAATTTCGTTTATATTCTCTTAATAAGAATTTCTTCATAATTTTAGAAATGCATTAAATGACAACTTCATTCTAAACAACAATCTTTTAAATAGATTTAACGAAATGCAACACTGTGAATTTGAATATACTACTGGCATTGCTTATTTATTTGTCTAAGGATAAAAACATGTATACATATAATAAATTAATTGCATTTAAATTTTTAATCAATGAGTTTGCCGGCACAGAATCCAGGAATTACGTATATTATTAAAATATATATATAAAATAATTAATTGAATTATTGCTTTTTTTGAAGTTGTTGCCATTTATATATTAAAATAAAAATTCGCCAAACAATATTACCCATGGTCTAATATTACGACAAAGAATGAAGATTTATTTTCCAAAGTATACTACAAGTTCTACAAAAACTATTTATACAGATAAATAGAGTATTCGTAGATTATGACAGAATGTCTCACATCTACAAATGTTTGAAAAGCTGTTTTAACAAAAGTTACGGAACCCATTTATTTAAACTTGAAACCACCTAGAAAATAGTAACATAGAGCCTTGAATTTATAATTGGTCATTCTAGTTGGAACTCTCCGGTATTTTTCGAACATATCGGGACAGTTACTGTCGAAAGTTCTTCAGAAAGATATTTTCCACTCCTCCCAATTTTTCAAAAAACTGCTTATATCACAGTTCCACGGAGATCTGTTTTTCTTCAGCATAAACCTGCTAATTTATGAATTTAGTTCTAAGTCTATCATAAATAAACCGTGCAAAAATACTCCAAACTATTAAATGTCTTACAAAAGACGAAAAAATTCAATCCGATAATATCCCCACTGAGGAAAAAAAACAAGTAATATAAAAAAAAAAAAAAAAAATTAAGTCAATTCCTACTTTTTTTCATATTGCAGAAAGGCCTTTATAAATAATTTTCATTCATTTTTTAAGTTTATCTGGCGCCATCTATTGGTAGATATATGCAACTTAAATTTAAAAAAAAACTAAAATTAATTAATTGAGTTTTATTACTGAATTAATATTTGAAAAACTGTATTAACATCCAGTGTCATCCACAACAATTTAAAAAAAATATATTTGAACTTGAATGGAATAATAAAAATTATTTTATGAACGATTGAAATTTGAACAAGATATATATACAGAGAGAGTGTGAGCTTATAGAAGGAATAAATAATTATTTCTGGCTGGATTTTCCAAGGAAAATTGGTTCATATTTGCATCTGAAGAAATTAAGATATATTCTATAAAATCATATAAATGTAGAGAATAGTAGCTAAAAATAATGTTATTTTTATTGTCATTTTAAAATTTATTCTCTTTGTCAAAATAGAACAATGTAAATTATTTTAACATTTGTTGATGTGCGTCGAATTGAATAATTTATATTATTTGTGACATTTTCCGCTTCATAACTTATTATTATTATTTGCAACTAATATTATACACAGTCCAGTCACATTAATGTGACCACCTGTCAAAAGCCACTCTTGTATATTCTGGCTATAAGTGGAGTGTGGAATGGGGTATTAAGTGGAATTCTTTATACACACTCCACTGCAATGTGCTGCCACTTTCCTTTTTGTGATTTTTTATTTCACATTGACGTCGAAAGTAGGTGGTCACATTAATGTGACTGGACTGTGTATTATCTAATGCTAGGTGCCACAGGTTTCGGGTTAGAGTCCCGATGGTGACATGGATGTACGTATGGGTTCGGGATCCACTTTAAAACCTTAGGTCCCGGTCTAATATGACTGTACAGCGTTCAGAGTAGGATGAAGGATTTATTTAGCAAATACATATAGAATTATTTTTATATGTTTGTTAATAAAGACACTTTTTAGCTTGGTGCCTGTTGGCTGGGTAATTAGAGCTCTGCATCTGTGTGCCACAGACTTCGCGTTAGAATCTCGGCAAGACATGGTGACATGGATGCTTGTAGCGTCTCGAAATCCACTTTAAAACGTAGGTCCCTAATATGACTATAGAGCATTGGCAGCGGACAATCTCCGTAAAAGAAAAACATTCGGCCTCAAAATCTACCATTTGGCTAACGGCCTTGGCCCGCCATGGGGTGTCATCAATGAAGCCCGCGAAAGCGAATATTATATTGTTCTGAAAAAAAAAACAGTTTTAAAAAAAAAAACACAGAATGATAATAAGTTCTTTTTTATCCATGATTATAAATGTTATTTTTAAATTTAATTTAAAATTGACAAGTAATCTATTGTTTAAAATTACTTTTCTTAAAAAAATTTAAGTTTTTAAAGCATTTAACAATTAATAAAATTTTTTAAAAGAAAACTAGCGAAAATCCGTCGATTACACTTTTTCAATTGCATATAAAATTATGTTTACATGTGATTGAAAATATGTATGTATATCGATGTTTATTAACTACATCATATAGTGAATCAAACGTATGATTTTTATCCATGAAAATCTTCAGGAACGGAATAATTAAATTAAATATAATGAAACCAAGCGGGTATCCGTTGTCGTCAAGTTTTACTTATCGATAAAGACAAATAAAATAGTTATAATATAAAATAAAAATAACAGCCTAAATTTCAAGAAATCAATTTTCATAAAATATAAAGAGATCCCCGGGGCACTTGTACTGGTTTTATTTGACTATTCTAGAAATTATAGATAATGGCAGAAATATTAAAACATTTGGTTTATTCGTACTTACTGGTAGTAAAAAATGACCCATTAAGGCTGGCAAAGTTTGGAGACATAATTAAATAACAGAGCATTGGAAGTTCAAACAATCCTACCCCGAATAATAATGAAAAAACATCTCCTGTTTCAAAACCTACCATTAGGCAGACGGCCTTGGCCACCATGGGGCTGTTCTGAGTGCCAATGAAGAAAAAGAAATTTAAAAATATTATATTATTCTTAAAAAATAAAAACATTTTTCAAAAAATATTTATCATAAGTACTAGATAGATATAAAAAGTTCTTTCAAACTAAATATCCATCAAACAAGCATTATAAATGTTCTTTTTAACTCTTAAATTTAAAATTGTTTTTAAATAAACTATTGTTTAAAATTATTTTTTAAAATAAATTTACATCTTAATAAGTTTTTAAAGATTTATGTTTGGTATTTAATATAAATTTTCATAAAAGAATAAATATTTTACCAAAATTATCCATTACACTTTTTCAATTGCATATAAAATTATTTACATGTAATTGAAAAATGTAATTAACTATTATGATATAGTTACTCTAACATTAACTACATCATAATAGTTAATCTTAATGATTGTTCATACCATAATAAATCTTTTGATACGAATAATTAAAGATAAATATAATAGAAATTTAACAAGCAAATAGGTTTGAGGCTGTTATAAACCCAAGTTTTACTTATTGAAGTAAAATAACAAATAAAATAGATATAATATAAAATAAAAAAAATAACATAAAAGAAAGAAATCTCCCTAAATATCATTCTATTCTTGAAATCAATTTTCATAAAATATAAAGAGATCATTTCTAAACGATCACTTGTACGAAAAATGTTTGTTTTTATTTGAGCTATGCATTGCTATTATTCAATTAATTTAAATGAAAAAGTAAACATACTTGGTTTATTCGATTACTTTATGTGTATACAAAAATCCCATTAAACTAATGGCATTTAATTGTAATTGAATACATAATTAAATAACATGAGTGTTTTTGAATTCAAATTCCAATTCGGAATTGTGGAAAATAGAATAATAATGAATGATTAACTATCAATTGCTAGGGAATTTTAAATTAGATTATTATTAATTTACTCGTTGTTAATAACGAATACTTAATTTGTTTTTAGCCTTCTGGGCTAAAATGATTTTTAAAATTTTTATATCATTAAACGTTCTGAGTGCTCATAATTAATGAAATAAAATATTTTCATTGCTTATAGCTTTGAAATAAATATAATTAATTCCACGAACATTTAATTCAATTCTATTTATGTTTTTGAGATAATTTTCAACACTAGCTTACGCATAAATATACTGAATTTTCTAGATATTGGTATAACTAAATATCCATTAAACAAGCATTATAAATGTAGTTTTCAACGCATTAAATTTAACAACAAAGTTGTTCTTAAATAAAATATTCTTTAAAAATATTTTTTTAATCAAATTTACATCTTAATAGGTTTTTAAAGATTTACCTTTGATATTTGATATAAATTTTCATAAAAGAATAAATAATTTGCCAAAATTGTCCATTACAATTTTTCAATTGCATATAAAATGATTTACATGTAATTGAAAAGTGTAATTAACTATTATGATATAGTTACTCTAACATTAACTACATCATAATAGTTAATCTTAATGATTATTCATATCATAATAAATCTTTTGATACGAATAATTAAAAAGAATATAATATAAATTTAACAAGCGAATAGTTTTGAGGCACTTAAAAGCAAAAGGTTTACTCGTTGAAGTAAATTAACAAATAAAATAGTTATGTTATAATATAAAATAAACAAATAATATTAAAAAAAATTTAAGTCAATTCCTACTTTTTTTCACTCTATTGCAGAAAGTCCTTTATAAATAATTTTCATTCATTTTTTTAAGTTTATCTGGCGCCATCTGTTGGTAGATATATGCAACTTACATCTAAAAAAATTAAAATTAATTAATTAAATTTAATTACTGAATTAATATTTGAAAAAACTGTATTAACATCAAGTGTCATCCATTACAAGTTCAAAAAAATGTATTTGAACTTGAGTGGATGAATAAAAAGTATTTTATGAACGATTAAAAATTTGAACAAGATATAGATAGGGAGAGTGTGAGCTAATAGAAGGAATTGAATAACATAAAAGAAAAAAACCGCCCTAAACTTCATTCCATTCTTTAAAACAATTTTCATAAAATATAAAGAGATCATTTCTAGTAAATGTTTTCTCGTACGCTAATAAACGACAAATGTTTGTTTTTATTTGAGCTATGCATTGCTATTACTCAATTAATTTTACGATTTTTAACATTTAATATCACTAGCTCAATAAATGTTCTTAAATAATAAAATTAAGTATTTTCTTTGTTTATAGCTTTGCATTAAATAAAATTAATTCCATGAATATTTAATTTAATTCTATTTTGGTTTTGGAGCTCATTTTCAACATTAGTTTTGGCATAATTATAATTAATTTGCCAGAATTCGTTATTGGTACAACTAAATATCCTCAAAGAAGCATTATAAATGTAATTTATAGCCTTGTTTTATGTAATTTATAATCAAATTTTATATATAAAAGCGTTTCATGTTTAATTAATATCAGCACCAAAACGTATGGCGATTGGTTTGATTTGGTTTGTCGCTCTACAGTCATATTGTGCACACGAGGACTAAACAGACCGGGACATACAGTTTAAAGTGGATTCCGAACCACTAATATATATCCTATGTCACCGCCAGGATTCAAACCTGAAGCCCGTATAACCAAAGACCAGAGCGTTAGCCTCTCTGCCATCACCCCCAAACGTATGGCGAAGAGAAGATGATACCCTTTGAAATGATTTTAACGGTATTGCACAAAAGAAAACTGAAATTCCTCGACAATGCAATCTCAATATAGCTGAGAGAAGGCATAATGGTCAATTGGCTAGCGCACTAACATTTGATATCAAAAGTTTGAGGTTCGATTCCTGACTGAGGCATGGATGTTTGTTAGCAGTTCGGAATTCCTTTAAATTGTAGATCTCGGCCTAATTTGCCTAAAGTGTATAAAAATGACCGTAGAGCGATAAACCAAACCAGGATCTAGATTTTTAAACGCACATAATTTCTGTAACTGTGAAACATAATGCTAAGAATATGGATCCTCCTGCATACAAATTTATTGTTGGTACGCATGTCGAATTCATTTAACAGTAGGCCTAAAGCAGATTAAACTTAAAGAAAAAAAAACTGGAAATCATACCAATTCAAGCAAAAAAATAAAGTCGTAATTAGCTGTATGGAGCTATTTATAAACTAAAAAATGTAAATTTGAGGAAAAAGAATTTAATTAAAATAACTTTTAAAATAATACAATATTATGTTAAATAATATTGTATTACAATATTAAAATAAATTATATTAATAATAAAATAACAAAACAATTTGTGAAATGCCATAGAAAAAGAAATATATACATATATATATATAGTTTAAAATAAATAAAACGAAAAAAAATTTTCTTGATTTATAATAAAACATACGTTCTTCTTAGCCTTCTTTACAACTCTTATTTCATTTTCCAAATTTACAATATTCTATATATATATAACACACACACATATATATATATATGTATGTATGTATGTATGTATGTATGTATGTATGTATGTATGTATGTATGTATGTATGTATGTATGTATATATATGTATATACATATATGTGTGTCACATGATTGCAGATGAGATTGCTTAAATGTAATTAAAAACACGTCAACATGAAAAATCAATTCAATTATGATACGAACCAAAGTTTCAATGAAACAAATTAATTAATGAATATCTTAAAGAAGTATAATTTACTGCAACTTTTGGTTTTATTATTTGCTTCTTGATTTATTTTCTGTATTCTTCTTAAATATTCAGTATTGCTTATGTGACTAGAAATTGGGCTTTTAGCACACACATCTGCTGACTACACGTCACTTTAGAAACTTCATTATTTCTTACGCACGACGTTGCTTATCTTGCAATGTAGTAGCAGTGAACTGTTCTTCTTTTACTCTTAAAAGAAAAGTTTTCTTGGAAAAAAAGAATTCGATGGAGCTTGAATATGTAACACGAAATGCATTTTCCGTTTAGCTCACGACAGCTGTAAAAGTTTTATTTTCCTTTCGATATTTGTTCCAGTTATTAAATTCGATTTTCATATCGCTAGTGTATCTTTTAATGCTTTGTAAATTCCTTTTCGTCGAAAAGAGCATTAGATGAGTTTTCTTAGTTATATTTTATTTTTATTTTTCTAATGTGTAAGGAAAGATTAGAATTCGATATGTATAAATATTATATCATAAAAAAATTACTTTTTTTCTAACTGTTGAGTGTATAAACATCAAATGCAATTTAAATTTAAAAAAAAAAAAATTGTTTTATGTCTTTTTTTTTTTATTCTTATGGGAAGCTGAAAAGTGTTAAATTGTTTAGTTCTTATCACGAAAATGTTTCGCCTGTAATTGAAAAGTTCTTTTGCATTATTCACTTTTATGATTCAATTTCAACAAAAATATTTCTACTATTCCAGTATTTAGAGTGTCAGACAATTATAGTTTGCAAACAAATATATAGTAGGTCAATAAATTAATAGCAAGTTAACATTTTATTATACAATAATTTTTGTCACTCCATTTTTAATTAAAATATGGTAAATCTTTTAAATCTCACATTCACGATGAACGTTTTTTCCCTTAATAAAAGTAAAACTTCTACTAAAACTGTTGCCATGTTAATCAAAAATATTTTAAAGCAAATTGTTTAATGTTTGCATCCAATCACTTAGTTTTAACTCTTTTTTTAATTACTTTTTTTGTATTGAAAGTATTATTATTTAAATACATTTTAGAAAATTTATCACATTCTTAACTGTATTGAATACATTTGAAAATTAAATGAATTAAATACATTTTTTAAAAATATTTTAATCACATTCTTAAACTGTATTGATAATAACAACATTCATAAAGATTGACAATAGTCAATTACAAATAATTAAAAAAAACATAATTTTCAAAAAAGTATAATCCTTCAATACACACACATATATCCCTATATATATAATTCTATATATAATTTGCAGAACGCGACTTTGCATATTATTTCCATTTATTCTATCCCCCTGCTGAAAATTCATACGTTCATATACATATTCATTCTTTCATGTGTACATGTAATACATGCATTTTAATGTTTCAAAAATTGAAACTACACGATAGTAAACAAAAATAAGTCAACATCGAAAAATTAATGTAGTATTACAATCATATAGCTTATACCTTTAAAATAAATCTGCGATCATTGTAATTATTATTATATTAATTAGGCTTCTGAACTAAATAGGCTTTGTTGTAATCTTGACAATTGATGGGGATAGGTACATTAAAATTGTCAGAAGACAGATTGTTCAGATTTTCCTTGTTGTATCGAAAATGAAGGATGGTATGAAGCTCACCAGAAGAGTCCCTTAGGGGAAGAAAGTTCTTAGAAAAGAAAAGTTAGGTCTTTCTCGTATTTATTCAATGAACTGTATACGTACCATCACTTACAGATAAAGGTTTATGTCTTATCTGTTTCGACAATCAAATAAGGTAATTTTCTCATCGTAATTATCAGAAATATAGACATAAAAAAACCTTATTCTCATAATTCTTTAACTTGCGGTGGAATTGAACAAAAGGATAGTAAAAATATTTTATCGCCAGCGATTGAGGCTGTTCTGGGAGACACACCTGCGAATGAATTACAAGATGCATCGTCTTTTATTTGTCACTCTAAGAAAATTATGTAAAAAAGGCTCTCCTAATTCAATTTTATTATAAACTTTTTCTGCTTTAAGCAAGACAAAAATTGGAAATGATGTTAAGTTACTTGTTTGTTGAATGAAAAGGCAAATAAATCTTTTGTTTTAAGAGAAGTAGCTGAATGATTGTATATAAAGGCAATTAATAAAGAAGCGTTATATATTTATACGTTCGGAAATGAAACCACAGAGAGAAGCACGTATAAGATATAATCGAAATAACTTTTCAAAGCGTAAAAAATTCTTATATGAGTATAAATATACAGGTGGTAGTAATTGTTTCTATTACTTTGGAACAAATCAAAATTCCTTCACAGTGGACTCGGAATATTTCTTTAAAAAATTAATTGAGTTAGCAGATACTAGTATTTCCGCAAAGATTCATCTTCTAATAGGTTTGGATTACATTTGGGACAAATGAATTGCAAATTAATTCATTACAAATGAACATAAAACCTTTAAAGCCATTGCTGAATTGTATAAATTATAGTGACTTAACCAAAATTTTAAAAGAATAAATAATTATGTCTTGCATTGTAAAAAGCTGCTCATGAGAGGGAAATAGAGTAATAACAGCGAATGAACTAGCTAACGGGGAAAAGTATTGATTGGAGTAGTGCAGCAAAATGAACAGAAATACCTTAAGCTTAAACATAATAAGCCATATTAACTCTAAATTACATGATTTGAATCCGATTTTGACTTCACATAATTCGATAGCATTAAAGGGAAGATTTCTTAGATATTCAATCAACGCATTCGATAGTCATCCCATCTAAACACACATAGATATTATACATAGATACATAGATATTATAGTATTATTGTTTGTGATATTATAGTATTGTTGTATGTGATATTATAGTATTGTATTTTATAGATAACTATGTCAAAATTTTATTTTGTTTAAAACTCGTTTTAGTTCGCAACGCAGATTTTTATTATCGAATTTAATTGCTAAAGTTAGGAATTGGGTTTATTTATTTTACAAGGTGTTTTTATCGCAAAAAGAGGCCATTGGAATTTGACAATTTTTTGTGACGTCAACTGAGCAAATGGGGTAACCCGGATTTCTTGTACCGTTTGCAGTTCACTTCACATACAATCGCAACCCTTTTCTTAGCGTACTTTGGCGAAAAGAATCTTTTAAGCCAAATCCCAATGGTCCCTATTCTGCGATTTTGCCGTATTGAAAATATTGTCGTGGTGAACTGCTTCATCGGGGCAGGAGGATATGGTAACTCGAGCCACGGATACTTGCTTGATAATCCTTGCAAGGCGGGGATAACCATAAAGTGTTTCGTCTCTATCCGATGGGGAAAGAACCAGATTGTAATTAGAATAGACTGAAATAAGTCATCATTTGGAATCGATTTAAACAGATTTGGAAATTACATCATAAATAGATAATAGATTTTTATACATTTACGTGTGTTGTCAAATGTTGCTGTGTTAATTCTGTTAAAATAAATAATGATAAGGCAAATTAGAGTTATATTTGAAAGGGCAGTACTTGAACAGTGACAGTTCATCACAGTGTGTATATACACAAATTAATTTTTATTGTATTTATTTCTAGCCTGTACTGTGCGAGCTATGCTATATCCTGTTGGAGTACACGAGAACTGCTGTCTTCGTGTGGATGCTTCTGGAAGGCATTCACTTGCACACAAGCATCGTGGTTGTTTTCGAATGAAGTCAAATTTGTTTTCTTCCATTGCATTGGATGGGGTAAGTGATAAAATGGATTATCTTAACTGAATGTGTTTCACATACACTAATTGACTACAAGAACATTGAATAAGAAAAAAAAAAATAGCTTACAATAGTTCTGGTTAAATATAAAGGATAATTATATTTAAATAAATAATATTACAGAAGTTTTTGTATAAAAGAAATATATTTTTATTAATATATATCAACATTATTTCAAGAATTTTAAACATTTATGTCGTGATAGGTTCAGTACGGACGTACATATGTACCGTTTTCTGTACGTACGTATCGTATTCTGTACGTATGTTCGTATATGTAAGTATGTATCGTATTCTGTACGTATGTTCATATACATACGTTATGTACGATAGGTTCTATTGTTAGAAGCTTTAATACTACATCTTTCTTCAATTATAATTAGCTCTCAAAATAATTTTTATTACTTATAATTTTTAAACGAATGATTTTAAAATAAATATAGAAAGTCGCTATGGTTTTAACATTCCAAGCCAGGTGTACTATTTTTAAACATAAAATTTTGTACAGCTATGGAAGAATCTAGAATACTTGTATTATAGTATATATATATAGCAAAATCAGCTTTAAATAGGACACGTATCAAAGACAAATTATCTAAAAATAAGATAAATCATCAAAACCAGTACATGACAATGCTCAAATCCATTTTATACATGTTATAATTTAATTTAATTTCTATAATTTTTAAAAATCCATATCATTATATCGATATTAAATCCATATCATTATTTCAATATTTCACAATATTAAAAATAAGGTTTTTGGGCGTTACTAATAATAAGGGAAAAACCTCGTTGAAGATATCAAACACAAATATTAAAATTTAAATCGTCCTATCTTGAAAATAGAATTTTTATCCAAAATAGAATTTAGATGTAAAAGTTTTTATACATTTATACACAAAAACGCTTGGAATATTACAGCATATAATGTGGAATTTAATGTTGAAATTTGAGTCCAATTTCATAAAATAACGTGTTTAATTTTGAAAATAATAACGTAAAATGTCGAAAAGTTTATCCTGTAAACATCAAAAATTTCACCAAAATATTCCAATATTTACATTATAAATATTTGAAATACATAAATTTTGAAAAATTTAGTTTTGTATGCATATTACAAACAGTATTTTGCGAATCAGATAAAATAAATGAATTATTGTGGATATATAACCAATTTAGAAAATTTTAAACAATTGTAATAAAAGGTTATTTAACTTTTATTTAAAGAGTTCAATTTTTCCCATATGCATTTGTTAAACTGATATTTTCTTCTGAATAAAATCCCAATTTTCTCTAGCAAATATTTTGAAACCAATGCAAAAAATAAAGTTTATTCTCCTATTTTGTATTCAAATTTAATTCAGTTTTTCCCTGGAAAGTATTTCATATCACTATTGAAAGAATACCACATTCTAAAAAAATCTTTTTTGATACTTTGGCATTATTTTTTCCACGAAAAGTTTTTTTATTTATGTTTAAATTGTTGTTAGTGTTATTTCAAATTGATTTGATTTGATTGAATAACGACTTCAAAAGATTGGATTAAATAAAAACATTAAAATTGATTTGAATAAACAACAACTTTAAAGTACTGTGTTACCTTTTTGAAAAACTAGTTAATAAAAATATAGTTAAACTAGTTAATAAAATTTCTAGGTTTAATTATGAAAAGTTAGATATACTAGTTTCCAAAATTAAAAAAAAATCAAAAAATGTAGTGCACGAAATGAAAAAAAAATTTATTGATATCAAAGAAAATAAATAACGAAATGCAACAGGCGTAATTTTTGTCTTCAAAAATCAAAATGAAATCATACCAAAATAACACATAATAATACAATACACATTGGGCCTGAATGGCCGAGTGTCTAGCGCTCTGGCTCGCGGTACCCCAGGATTCGGGTTCGAGTCTCTGTGGTGTCATGGATGTTTGTAGTGGTTCGAATCTACTTGCAGCCGTAGGTCCCGGTTTGACTGAAAACAACGACACTGATCTGAAGTCAGACTTCTACCTACTTATGCTCCATCAGAACAGAAGCTGCATCCCTCCTTCCATAAGGGGATACGACAACAACAACAATACACATTAAGTCTCACTGTAGTGTGATCACTTATTGCATATAGACACAACTATATTCCATGTTCAAAACAATGGGGAATTTCAGTTGGTAACAAAGTTAATTGAGGAGTAAACTTTCTACTGCATTTCTAAAGGGTTGCAATGTTAAAAGTGCCAATAACAGGTGGACTGAAAATTCTGACACATAGATGGTTCTACTAGTATTAAATCCATATGATTTTTAGTTAGCCCTAATCTTCAAAAGACACGTGTAAAAATTTGACTGCTGGTACACTATTAGTATGTGAGTTATAGCATTTTTAGTGTTTATCACGTGCAGTCCACTCGGCTGACTGTCGATTGGACCCCAGTGTGAAATGATGGAGCCATGTTTCATCCATTGTCACATATCGACGCAAAAATTCGGGTTTATTACGATTGAACAGCTGCAAACGCTGCTTAGAATCATCAATTCGTTGTTGTTTTGGGTCGATTGTGATCTCGCGCGGCACCCAATTTGAACAGAGCTTTCCCATATCCAAATATTCATTCACGATATGTCCAACACGTTCCTTTGATATCTTTAGGGTCTCAGCTATCTCAATCAACTTCACTTTACGGTTATCAGAAATTATTTTGTGGACTTTTTTTTATGTTAATCGTCAGTAACATCCTCTTTGGGGCGTCCACTGCGTGCATCATCCTCGGTGCTCATTTCGCCTTGTTTAAATTTAGCAAACCACTTCTCTACGGTTGATTTTCCTGGTGCAAAGTCCGAATAATGTTTATCAAGCCAAGCCTTGGCTTCAATCGTATTTTTTCGCCAAAAAGCAATGCTTTATTAACACACGAAATTCCCTTTTATCCATTTTTTCAAACTAACAAAAGTTGCTTCACTAAAAATGCTATAACTCACATACTAATAGTGCAACAGCTGTCAAATTTATACACGTGTCTTTTTTAAGGTTAGGGCTAACTAAACATAATATGGATTTAATACTAGTAGAGCCATCTATGTGTCAGCCTACGAACTTTTCAGTCCACCTGTTATGTCTTTCTAGAGCTTTCCAGATATGCTCAATCTGATTCTGACAGTACTAGACATCACTAGCCATCTACATTTCAATGTAGATGTGCTTTGAACCAATGTATTCTCTTCTGCTTTTAGGATGTTATGAATCGGGAACATATCCAGATTATAATGCTGAAATATTCCATGTGATGTAGCTCTCCCGAATGGCGCGTTCAAAAATAGATGGTCGCGGTAGCTCAATAACCAAGCTAGAAATTTATTTCTGCTTTTGAAGAAAATATGTTTGATGACGCAATGTCGACGATCTCTTTGAAAGAGTATTGTCTTTTGATCGACATTGCATCTCAGAACAATATTTGTTCTTGACAAAGATCATTTCGTAAGCTCTATAATTATAGTAAATATTTTCACTCCCAAAACACTACAATCTCTGCAACATGTGATTCTGGTCAAAAATTAAGGTTTTTTCTCGCAGGCCCATTTCCAAATTTAAGAATGAAAATTGAACATTAAACTCAAGATTTCGTATACGTTAGCAGTCTTTTCTACATTTTTTTCGCTTCGCATACACGATGTGTATTGTAGGGGTGTGTTCTTACAGTATAGGCTCATGGTCAATGTTGATTTTGTAATATTTTTTATGTATGCTTGTATTTAAAACAAGTAATATCCAAAAAAAAATTTAAGTCAATTCTAATTTTTTTCACTATAATGCAGAAAGTCCTTTATAAATAATTTTCATTCATTTTTTAAGTTTATCTGGAGCCATCTATTGGTACATATATATGCAATTTAAATCTAAAAAAAAAAAATTAAAGTTAATTAATTAAATTTAATTACTGAATTAATATTTGAAAAACTACATTAACATCAAGTGTCATCCACTACAAGTTAAAAAAAATTTATTTGAACTTGAGTGGATGAATAAAATGTATTTTATTAACGATTGAAAATTTGAACAAGATATATATAGGGAGAGTGTGAACTAATAGAAGGAATTGAAAAATATTAAAAGCTCTGCATTAAATATTTGAAACAAAAAATCTACAGGAATGTTTCTTTAGTTTTGTATCATAAATTAAAAACTGAAGTCATGAAGTTAAAATGTAGATCCACCCCCACCCCACCTTCCCGAAAAAAATGTTGAATCCCTCATCCACATAACAATCAAGCTGAAATATTACTAAAATCAATAATCCAATCTAAACTAAAATTTTTATATCCACAATTTATTCAGTTTACCATATAGCATTATTTTTTATGCTTTTTGCAGTATTTATTCTCACATTTCAAGATAGTTAACGTTTCGAATTATATATTTTTATTCTCTTAACGTTTGGTAAAAAAATGGTTTTCACATTACCAACAATTAAAGACTATCATACACATAGTTAAAGAGTAATTTCTATTCAAAACCTCATGGATGTATTTATAACTAAGAAACGCTTTCTTTAATAAAATTGCAACTACAGACTTATCGATTAATCAATGAATTTAAAATTTAATTACATCCGTAAGAGATACCTGATAATCCCCCCTCATGACAAGGATCATAATATCAATGAAATTACTGTCCCTTAAGCGTATTATTTTGTATACATATAAAGTTTCAGAAAATTGATTTTGTCATTTATTTATTCATCACAAGTTCTGCAACAATGTTAATCACACGGAAAGTTAAATGTCATGAGCGGCAATGAAAGCTAGAAACTTTAACTAAACTAAGATAAATTATTTCCATCATGAATAATTATATATTTACACTATAATTAAGAATTTACTGATTTTAAATCTTTACATGTATGTGTGAGTGTGTGTGTACAGTGAGCCTCAAAATTGAGTATACATCTAAATGTGTTACTTATATTTTTCTTAAAACGCACTAAATTTTGCTATTAGAAAATCGTGTTTTTTATTGTTAATAATATTTGTCCTACTCTTCCAATGTGTAAAGAAAAGAATTACAAAATTGAATTTATTTTTAAAAAACTTAACATTTAAAAAACTGAATAAATATGACTTTTGGAGAAAACACTGCACCACAAAATCGAGTATACAACTTTATTAATTTCCAAAAGATAGCAAATTAATATTTAATTCTTTTGCCTGAATCACAGGTCGCAATCTTTTAAGCATGGTTTCCACCAGCTTTTTGATGTTTCAACTGAAATGTTCACCAACTCTTCTCTTAAGACTTTCTTTAGTTTCTCATTACTTATAACATCATGTTCATGGACAGATTTTTCCAACTGAGTCCATCAATTTTCTATGACATTTAGTTCTGGAGATTGGGGTGAAGTATGTAGTTGCCGTTTGCAGTGGTACAGCAAATACAACTTGACTATTTCGCCGTATGTTTAGGGTCATTGTCTTGCTGGAAGACGAAGTTTGACTCAAGTCCCACCTCTGTCGTCACTTTTTTGTACATTATTCTTCAGGATGTCAAAATACACCATTCTATCCATAAGGTCATCAATGAAGACAAGTTCTCCTACTCCTCCTGCTACCATACAGCCCCAAACGAGGACGGATCCACGTCCATACTTAAACGTCTTTACGGTGTTCTAAGGATCTAGTTCTTTCTCAACGTCCATCTACACTTTATATCCTCCGTAGTTCCCGTAAAGATTAAATTTGCTCTCATCGGAGAACAGAAAAATGTTCCAGAATGATTCCGGTTTTGAATTAGGATTTTTGCAAACGAAAGTCCTTTTTTTTTCAGTTCCTACTATTAGTTCACACTCTCTCGATATATATCTTGTTCCAAACTTTCAATCGTTCATAAAATACTTTTTACATCCACTCGAGTTCAAATACATTTTTTTGAATTTGTAGTGGATGACACTTGATGTTAATACAGTTTTTTCAAATGTTAATTCAGTAATTAAATTTAATTAGTTAATTTTAGTTTTTTAGATTTAAGTTGCATATATCTACCAATAGATGTGCGTCAATAAACTTAAAAAAAAAATGAATGAAAATTATTTATGAAGGACTTTCAGCAATATACAGTGAAAAAAAGTAGGAATTGACTTTAAAAAAAAAATTTTATATTGTTTTTTTTTTTATTAACGTAATTAATGAGTGGCTTTTCTTATTGGGATCTTGCATTACGATGAACATGTCTAATAATTTCATCTCAAACACTTCTTCCAATTTCTGAAGGCATAGATGATGCAAGTTTTAGGGTGCTTAACTACGAATTTTCTTTACTGAATCAATAATCTTCCTCTTTGCGGTAGTGCTTAAAATTTCCTTAAAATTCCTTTTTTAAAATATTGACCACAGATCTAGTTTTTCCCATTCTTCTGAAGTTATTTTTTGAAGCACAAACATAGCTTTTCCCATTAACGACGCAATTTCTCGAAGATATTTACCATCTTTTGACTATTTAATGGACTAAACAAAGTTTCTTTTTTAAAAAATTTTTCTCCTAGAGCTCATTACGAGTTGTTAAGATTGAAAAACGATAATTACATTTATATTCTTCGTGTTCCAACTGTAATAATACTTTAAAGAATTTCTTCTCTTAAAAAAGTGGTAAGGAACTTACAAATTCGTTAAGTGTATACTGAATTTTGTGGCATCCTTTATCTGCAAAGATTCATATCGATTTTTTTTATGAAAAAAGAAAGCAAGAAACTATTTTTTATTCACAAAGCGGGAGAAACAGGACAAGAGTATCAGCAATGGAAAATTCGCTTATTTCGAAATTAAAGTTAGCTTGTTATTCGTAAATATTGAAAAGTGTATACTCAATTTTGAAGATCATTCTATATAAAAATTTTGGGGCTTGATTACATATATATACATACACATGCAACACACACACCCATATATATATATATGCATGTATATATATATATATGCATGTATATATATATATATGCATGTATATATATATATATATAATATACATAATATGCGTACCACTGCCACTGATATACACTGAAGTGACAAAAGTCATGGGATACCTCTTAATATCGTGTCGACCCTCCTTTCGCCCGGCCAGTGCAGCAACTCGACGTGGCAGGGACTCAACAAGTCGTTGGAAGTCTTCTGCAGGAATATTGAGCCATGCTGTCTCGATAGACGTCCATAATTGTGAAAGCGTTGATGGTGCAGGATTTTGGGCACGAACAAACCTCTCGATGATGTCCCATAAATGCTCGATGGGATTCATGTCGGGCGATCTAGGTGGCCAGATCATTCGTTGGAATTGTCCAGAATGTTCTTCAAACCAATCGCTTTTTGTGGCCCGGTGACATGGCGCATTGTCATCCATAAAAATCCCATCGTTGTTTGGGTACATGAAGTCCATGAATGGCTGCAAGTATCTCCAAGTAGCTGAACATAAGCATTTCCAGTCAATGTTCGGTCCAATCGCACCAGAGGACCAAGTCCATGCCATGAAAAACAGCCCACACCATTACGGAGCCACCACCAGCTTGAACAGTGCCTTGCTGACAGTTTGGGTCCATGGCTTCGTGGGATCTGCGCCGCACTCGAACCCTACCATCAGAACTTACCAATTGAAATCGTGACTCATCGGACCAGGCCACGGTTTTCCATTCATCTAGGGACCAACCGATATGCTCACGTGCCCACGAGAGTCGCTGCGAGCGATGTCGTTCTGTCAGTAAAGGCACTCGAGTCGGTCTTCTGCTGGAATAGCCCAAGAAAGCCAAATTTCTCCGCACAGCTCTAACAGACAAGTCCCCTTGTACGTCCCACATTGATTTCTGCGGTTATTTGACGCAGTGTTGCTTTGTCTGTTAGAATTTACGACTCTTTGCAGACATCGGTCGTTAAGTGCAGGCGGTCGACCACTGCGCTGTCCATGGTGGGATGTTATGCCTGAAATTTCATACTTTCGGCACACTCTTGACACAGTGGATCTGGGAATGTTGAATTCCCTAACTATTTCCGAAATGGCATGACCCATGCGTCTAGCTCCAACTAACATTCCGCGTTCAAAGTCTGTTAATTCCGTCGTGCGGTCATCATCACGTCAAAACCTCTTCACATGAATAACTTGAACAGAAATGAAAAGCTCTATTTAAAAGCACTGCGCATTTATACCTGTTCTACGCGATGCTACTGCCATCTGAAAATTTGCATATTGCTATCCCATGACTTTTGTCACTTCAGTGTATATATAGAGACAGGAAGATTTAAGTGATTTAATATTTGATTAAATGGGGCGTGAATGGCCGAGTGGCTGGCGCTCTGGCACTTGGTGCCAAGGATGTTTGTAGTGGTTCGGAATCCACTTTAAAACAGTAGGTCCAGTTCTAATATGATCATAGAGCGTTGCGGGGGTATTGTAACTCCGCGTCCGTGGCTTATCTTCAAGCTACACGCACTTCCTGGGTAGTGCTAAGTGAGTAACATCTGTGCAGCGTTTGCCTTAAGGCATCAAAGACAATTGTCTAAGTGTTTGCCAGCTGCGTCGGAACAAAAAAAAAAATATTTGATCAATTATTTTTATGTAAATTAACGTTAAGTCGATTATTTTAATCCGATCGATTTATTTAAAAAAAATTATTGTTTTTCTGAAATATATATTCACCACCAATCCGATTTTTATTTATGAAATGAAAGATTTTACACAAAATAAAATAAAATTTTATGCAAAATAAATTTTTTAAAATTTTTAATTAATAAAACTTCCACGATGTATAAGTAAAATTAATCTGTTAAGAAAATAAAGAATTCAATTAAATATTTAGCAGAATAAAAATCCACATTGTAGTTATTGAATATTTAATTGTAACATTTCTAGTCATTAAATATTTATAAAAATATAAATCCAATATATATTTAAATACTTTTTGTAAGTAAACTATTATTTAAAATCAGAACAAAAAGAAGTGAAAATTCCTTTTTCTAAAATAATACGTTTTTTTTTTCGGAAATAATTTTTACTGTTTTTCTTAAAGATGTTCTTGAATTCCTACATATTTATTTATTCGATATCTTCTTATACGATAGTATCCGGATGAAAAACATATTAATTGTTTCTCTTTACTACAACGTATTTTTTTTACTAAAATATCCATTTTATTATTTCATACATATTCAATTTCTAAGAAATAAAGGATTTAATCTAGATTTACCTTTTTTACTTGCATGTTGTTTTTTTTATATTTTTCTTTTGGCAGAACGTTTTATTCAAAATTGCAATTTAATGTTTTCATTTTATTGAATATTTCCTCTTTTGAACTGGCTTTCTAAAGTATTAATTTTTTATGCTTTACGATAGAGTGAAATGATTTCATTTTGCCAAATCTTTTAAATGCTAATATATAATATTTCACAAATATTTTCCAGAAAAAAAAATCTTTATTTCGAGTTGATAAGAATTATCGATATTTATCAAAGATTTTTTTTTTTCTAATTTTTTATATCAAAATTATCAATATTTTTAACTTCTCAGTATTTAAACACAAAATCGTATAAAAAAAAAGCTTTTAATAATAATGTACATACTATTAATAATAATAATTTTTTCATAATTATAATTATAATTAATATTGCATTATTATTTTATAATTATGTTATGATTATAAATAATAATCATAATTAATTGATATTATATTTATTTATATTATAATTCATATTGTAATTAACAATTAATAATAACTGTCAATAGTAATCATAATTAATTAATATTGATTAATTATATTGTAATTTATTCATATTATAATTAACATTACTTAATAATAACTTTTTAGGTTTATTGTTTAAAATTTACTGTTAAAAATTCCAGCTAAATAAATATAAGAAAGAGATTTTTCATTTTTAATTATTTAAAAGAAATAAAAATTAATAAACTATTTTTCCTATTTTTTATTTTTGAAAAACTCAGAAAACGTGCAGTTTCTGTTAAAACATTTTTTCAAACTTTAAATACTTTATTTTATTTGTAAAAAAAAAGCTTTATTTTACTTGCACAAAAATTTGCAAATTTAATTGCAGAAATTTTCATTGCAAACTTAATTCTCTATACATCTTTTGATTTCCAGTTACACAACTGGATAGAAATAGGAAAATGTAAAGATAAATGAATACTTTTCCATTGTTGTATCAATTTCTCCCAAAATGTAAATTAATGTAATATATTTCTTCCTATTGTAGAACGCTCGAGATATCGCATATTTTTTGACATTTCTTTTCAATCGCCAACCGTCGTACTTTACCTTAACGTTTAGAAATTATTACAGGAAAACGGTTTCCGCAATACATTGTGAAAATCGACTGTTGTGAAATGACTTAGCCAAGGTTGTTCAATGTTCTTGCTAATAACATTTCATGTGATTATATTGTTTTCGTTTTATTTCAAATATTGTGTAGTTATAAATGCATTGAAACAGTTATTTACTCATTCGCAATAAAAGTCACATATTTTACGCTATTATCGATAAAAGTGAAAATATTTGCCGTTGATTTTGCTACATTTTATATTTGACGAATTTGGCAATATATGAGAAATTCAATTAAGAATGCTTCCGCAATAAACTGTGAAAACCGACTGCTGTGAAATGACTTCTATAAGTCATTTCACAGCAAAAGTTGTTAATGTTCTTAATAATAGTATTTCATATAATTAAACTGTTTTTTTTTTCTCAGATATTGTATAATTGTAAATGCCTTTAATCATTTGTTTACTCATTTGGCGATGATTTTGCAATATTTTGTATTTGGCAAGAAATGAGAAATTCAACTAAGAAAGTTTCCGCAAAAACTGTGAAAACAAAATACTGTGAAATGACTTAACCAACATTGTTGAATGTTCCTGATAATAGCATTTCATGTAATTAAACTGTTTTCGTTTTATTTCAAATATTGTATAGTTGTAAATGCATTTAAACATTTGTTTACTCATTTGCAATTGAAGTCACATATTTTACACAGTTATCTATAAAGTCAAAATATTTGGTGAGGATTTTTGAAACATTTTTATATTTGGCAAATTTGGCGAAAAATGAGAAATTCAGCTAAGAAGTATATGGATTAATTTTACATCTATTATATTTAATATTTTTGAATTAAATTTCATATTTAATTAAATAAATTTGGATGAAAAAGACCAAAACAGCAGCTTTATGAGGTGTTTATATTTTTCATGCGACTATTTATCATCTTTAAAGAATAAAAATTTGTTAACATTTTGTTAAATAAGCATTTAATTTGTTAAATAAACATTTGTTTACTTATTTGCAACTGAAGTCACACATTTTAAGCTGTTATCGATAAAGTGAAAATATTCGGCGTTGATTTAGCAACATTTTATATTTGGCGAATTTGGCGATAAATGAAAAAATTCATCTAAGAAGTATTATCGATAAATTTTTACGTCTATTATAATAAATAATATTTTTTGCATTAAATTTCTGTTCAATAAGTTTCGATAAAAAAGACCAAAAACAGCAGCTTTAGAGGTTTTTTTTTTTTTTTTCATGCACCTATGTACTTTATATTCAAAAATAAAAATGTTTGTGTTAAACGCTCTTAATTAAGAAAGTGTTTAGACGTAATCCTCTCTAAGTCCTGCATTAACCATTAAACACTAAATTTACTTTAAGAAAATAATCATTTAAACTTTAACAAATACAAAAGCCGATTAATCGAGTTTATGTTAAGAAGGTGGAAAACTGATGGAAATTTTCTCGTAAAAATTCCAAAGCATTTATTTACGAAGACGGTACTGAAAGGTAGTTCGTTGTAAAATGATCTATGTAAAGATTGAATTTTATTTTGCAAATCTAATTTTTATAGATTTTCAATTCACCATTATTTTATCTTTAAAAAAACGTTTTACTGCATTATCTTGAAAGCGTAATTTATGTATAAATAATATTATGGTTTTAAATATCAAATGTTGTGTATAGGAAATTTTATCCTTTGGGTGTTACAAAAATGGTACAGATGATTAAATACTTATACTTTAAAATATAAATATAATTAGTCAAAATTATTAGTTTTCGTATTAATATGGTCGTCCAAGTATGATAGTATAAGAATATTATGATCACAGTAAATGAATAATTAAAGTGCACATGTGTAAGAATAAACATTGTTTTTCAGGAATTCTTCCTGTAATTTTTTTTTTTTTTATTTTCAAATAGAGATTAACACAAAAATAAAAATAAGCCAAGAAAAATTTCCAAACAAACCACGGAATTTAATAAGTTAATTTGAATGAAGAATTATGTGCATTTTATTTAGCTTGAAATTGATTTAATTAACTGCAAACAAGAAGAAAAATAATAAGACTGAATCCATCTGAGAAAGATATGGCTTTCAATTTGATTAAATTAAATCGTAACTAATTAAACTCATAAGATTATAGATTATTGATATATTTATAATGGAGACAAAAACGTCATCTTAAAAAATGTGTGATAAAAGTAATGATATGCAGGAAGACACTTATGGAAATTTACTAACGGTATAGATACTATGGTTTAATAAGAATGAATCCATTAGAGAAAGATCCCTATATTCAATTTCATTAAAACTTAATTGAAAGCTGCATGAAATTTTAACACTGTGGATTATTGATATCTTTATAATGCAGGTTAGAACTCTTTGTATATTTCCCAATGCAAATATCAGTTTATTGCTCGTTAAAGGCTTTCTTCAAGGAGTTTTTTCTTCTCCAAGAACTGACACAGGAGTTACTTATTTCAACAAATGTCAGATAATAATTTGGGTTCAATTAGAATCATATGTTTTCGTTGTCTCACTTTTATTATATTTAATGTATATTTTAAATAGAACGAACACACAACATACATAGTCACTCACAAACTTGCATACTCGGATCACAAACATACAAGCATGTATATTCACATACAATCATACATAAACACATGCACAAGCACTATTCTACATCCATGCATATAACCACGCACAATATATATACACACATATGCTCACACACACAAACATATATGCATGCGCATACATACATAAATACAGAAATATACATATAAACATTCATATAGAAGAAATGAATTGAATTGAATTATTTTTGAATTTTTATGTCGCCACTTCATGGACTTTCAAAATCAAAACTAAAAATATGCAAATGTTTTTTGTTATGTCTAATTTCTGAGTACTATTTAATTAAGGTTTATATCACATTTCGTTGAATTACAATGAATAGAAAAACTATCACAAATTTCAGATATTTCCTAAATTTGTGGAAAAACGTATTTCCAGATTTCTGTCGATAAAATTCCAGTCTAATTTAATTCTGGTATTCTCCCAAACATTCCCACGGTACGATGTTGTCACATCATTAAGGTGTATATCAACATACGATCATATGCTCTCTATGATCGTATGTTTCTTCTTGTAAAGGAAGAGCCAGCACTTTTGAATAAAATCATTCTCAATAGAGGAGATCATTCTCAAAGTTACCGATATCTATTACTCTAAAATATTGATAACTGTTTCATAAAAGGGTTTTTAAAGCAATGAACACTCAAATCCAATAATATATTTATAAAGGGATTAAATACACTAAATTCATAATTATTCATTCAAAACATAGAAAACCTAGGTCAGCTTATTGGAATTCTATTGGGGAAAGACTTCAAATGGAATTATCTTTTAACGGTATAGAAAACCCAATGTTTCTGTGACATAAAATTAGATTTGATTTATTAGTTTTAATAAGAAATGGCAAAAATAATTATAAGAGTTAAAAAAAAAATGAACATAAATTTCAAAATTTCAGATATATAAAAAATGAATTCTTGAATCCAATAGCAAATAAGAAAATTGAAATACACTCCCAATTTTTAATTTTTCATGTAATAATTTCAATAATTCATGTGCAATGCTACTCTATTAGAAGAAGGTTGACCAAATGCAATCAATGTATACAAAAATGTCCGTTTATGGCAATTCCGTAAATAAAGAAATTAGAAGAGAATTGTAATCTATCAATTGTTTTGTTCTTGTTCTTAATCAAAATTCAGATTAATATTTTTAATTACATCTCTATATACTATATAACATAACACATTATCACATCCCCTCATAACATCACATCACATCAATTTCTTTTTTTTTTAATTTTTATTCATTTAATTACTTTTCTTTTCTTCAAACTCATTTTCGTAGATGTCATGAACCTCGTGTCAGAGCAATATCATGTCCACACAAGATAATGAACATTAACAAAATCAATAAATTATCAATAACGATTTGGATGTTTTTGGTCATTGAATTATAAATTACTTTAATGTTATGCACTATACTAGAAAGCTAAATTTTTATACTTGGTGCAGCATCGAATAGATAGTATTCTGTATTTCGGTTTTTTGCAGCGAAATCGAAAATCATTCTTTGCGCAAATATATTGCTGTTACAGAAAATAAAACACTAACTGTTAGTTTAGATTGATTGAGATTTTCTGGTAATGACAGCTTTTTGTATTATTGCATTTAACAACCATATTATTTTTCAAACCAGTGTAATTCACACATTTAAATCAGTACAATTACTGATTTGACATGTACACGTTTGTATTAGTGCAGGATTTTATATTTTTTTTCCTCAGAACATTTATTGATTTTCTGTGGAACACCCGCGTCTAGGAAAGGCAGTTCTAGAGAAGGGTTCAAGATAGATGGCTTTAACGCAATTTAAGAATAAGGGACAACAAGATGCTAGTATGTAAATGAACCACAGATAAAATAAATCAGAAGAAGTAAAAAGGAATACATCAGAAAAAAAAATAAAAAATACATCAGAAATCAGATTTTTATGCATCAGAAAAAAACAAGTAATGTAAAAAAAAAAAAAATTCAATTCCTACTTTTTTACACATCTATTGGTGCCATCTATAGGTAACTTAAATCTAAAAAAACTAAAATTAATTAATTAAATTTAATTACTGAATTAATATTTGAAAAAACCGTATTAACATCAGTGCAATCCACTACAAGTTAAAAAATGTATTTAAACTTGAGTGGATGAATAAAAAAGCATTTTATGAACGATTGAAAATTTGAACAAGATATATATGAGGAGAGTGGGGATAATGGGTGATACGGAGAGTGTGAACTAATAGAAGAAATTGAATAAAAAAGGAAAAACAGAAGTAGAGGATTTCTAGAGAATAATTTACTTGGAAATAAATATAAAAAAGAAAACAAACTTTATTATCGTAAAAGAATGTTAGAAAAAAAATCTTTAAAAATTTTATAAAGCAATCCTTGCTTAATTTGAAAGGAAATATATATTGATATGCACATGAGATATATTAATATGCACATGAGAACACAATTACACTTATTTCGGGAAGGCCGTTTTAGAGAAGGATTCAAGATAGATGGATTTAATGCAATTTAAGAATAAAAGGACGACAAGATGCTAGTATGTAAACGAACCACAGATAAAATAAATCAGAATAAATAAAAAAAAAGCTAAAATAAGAATACATCAGAAATCAGATTTTTATGTATCAGAAAAATAAAAAGGAAAATAGTAGTAGGCCATTTCTAAAGAATAATTTACTTGAAAAATATCAAAAAGAAAATAAGCTGTTATTATCACAAGAATGTTAAAATAAATGAGAAATTTATAAAGCAATCCTTGCATAATTTGAAAGGAAATATGTATTGATATGCACATAAGATATATTAATATGCACATGAGAACATAATTACACTTTTATTTCAAAATTCTTAAGAGTATTTCCGGACGTGCTATGAACATATAAAAGAAATATGTTTTTCTTTTTTCCCTTATTTAATTTTTGAATTAGGATCATCTACCTTTTCAGCTAATTATAAAAAATTTCCTGGCAACCTAGTTTCTGGAATATTTTTTGTGATCTCATTATCTCAATATAATATGATCTCAAATAATAAGATTAATTTAATAGTCGACAAATTCGAATACAACAAAAACTCTTCATTCGAATTTGCAATCTATTCCGTAGGGCTCACTGACATGAAGAAGGAATTGAAAAGATAATTTCATTATTTTCATTTGACTACTTAAACATACATTTCTTTTATTTCAAGTGATAAACCATATATTTTGTCGTAAATCTTCAGAAAAAAAAAATTAATACATTTTTATTGGTTTATAGCTTTTCAATCGTGTTAAGAAGTTACTTCGTAAATACCATTTACTTTTATTTTAATTCCATTAACAGAACTTTTAATTTAATGTGTTTAAAAATAATTTAATACTTAAGATAATCCTAAAATTATATTTATAACTTTTCTATTATCTGAAAAAAATTAATTAAGACCAAACGTTGATAAATGTGACGTATACAAAGCATGTTATATTTTTATGCTTAGTGATAATACTTTTAAGAGATTTGATTTTACGTTTTCAGTTTTAATGTCTACAATATACAATCTTGAACTTTTGAACTTTTCATTATTAAATCCAATTTAATTTAGGCTAAATTCTTCTTATATGTACAGAATGAATTAGTTGAATTTAAAATAAAAATAAAAAATGATAATTGTATCACAAAATAAAGATTATATGCCTTAAAAATGAGAGGTGTAATTATTCTTGACGTAAATATGACATTAAAGGGCAGACATTAATTAACTAATTTATTTTCCTCCTTTAATTATAAAAGTTTAATTAAAATTCTCCAACACAACTTTTGGAGATAATGAATTTTTGATTGATATTCATATGGATTTATATCATTTTAGGGGATACAATAATCGAATGAATTAGTCTTTTATACTAAAAGTCTCAAAGTAATTGAAAGATATATTTTTATCTGTGTATTTAAATATTTTCTGTAAAAAGGAGTCCTTTAACACAAAAGAGTAATGAATGAATTTTTATAATTGATTTATATCGATATGAAAAACGTCTATTAAAATTACTTATAAACTTATTGTAAGTGTATATGTGCCAACAAACAATGCCAACAACAAAAACAACTCGTGGACTGTATAAATTATTTTATCAATCCATGAAACAATTACACTGCTCTTACTCAGTTCTAAAAAAATCACTGATTCAGCTGTTTCAACAATCAATGGTCATCATCAGTTCTGTAAAAAATCAAAGTAATTGAAAACTATCAAAGTAATCGAAAGAGATATTTATATCTTTTTTTTTTTTTTTAATTTTCTGAAAAAGAGGAGTGAAAATTTAAACACAAAAAAAAATAATGAATGAATTCTGTATTAATATTTATATCAATTAAACATCTATTAAAATCACTTTATAAACTTATTACAACTACATATGTGCCAACAAACAATGCTCAAATAAAACTCTAGCGGGCTGTATAAATTATTTTATTACTGTTTTATTAAACACACACTACAATTACCCTGCTCTATCTAAGCTCTCTTCAGTTCTGAAAATCGCTGGTTCAAAAATTGCTGACCATTTTCGGTTCTGTAAAAATCAAAGTAATTGAAAACTCTCAAAGTAATCGAAAGAGATATTTATATCTGTGTTTTTTTTTTTTTTTTCTGAAAAAGAGGAGATCTTTAAACTCGCAAAAAAAAATAATGATTGAATTTTTTATAAATATTTATGTTAGATAAAGCATCTATTAAAATTACTTAAAAACTATTGAGGGTACAAATGTGTCAGCACTCAAAACTCTCGTAGACTGTATAAATTATTTTTATTACTACATGAAATAAGCACTGCAATTACCCTGCTCTCTCTCCCTCTGCTCTCATAAGTTCTAAAACAATCATTGGTTCAGCTAGTTCAAAATTCAATGGCCATTATCAGTTCTGTAAAAAATCAAAGTAATTGCAAAAATCTCAAAGTAATCGAAAGAGACATGTGTATTTAAATATTTTCTGAAAAGAGGAGACTTTTAAACCAATAAAAATTAATTAATGATTTTTTATAAATATTTATGTCAATGTTGTTGTTGTTGCTTATCCCCTTGATTTAGAATCCTAAACCAAGTCCAGTAGATCATGCTGCATCAATAGTTCGTAAACTGCCCTCCCTCATTCAACAGTTACCTCACAGAGGCACCAATACAATCGATGAGATGAGAGGGAGACGCGATGGCCGAACAATGACAAAGAGTATATGT
>BPLR01009190.1:0-21462 GCA_021605095.1 Caerostris extrusa
AGAACCTATAAAAGTTTATTAAAATAAATTTTTTTTTTTTTTTTTTTGTATAACAAATTTTAATTTTATTTATATAAAAATTATTTTATTCTATTTATACAAAATATATGAAATGAATATATTAAGATCAAAGCAAGGATTATAGATCATCTATAAGTATAGGAATACATGTTGTATCAGATATAGTCAAGACCAGGGGTGGCCAACCCAAATGATCTAGCAGGTCACTTTAGAAATGCACGCACCTCTGCAGGCCGCATATAAAATCATATCCCCATATTAGATTTAGTCCCACTACAGACATTTTTTGAGTGAAAAATTGAAACACAATGAGTTATTTTTGTGTTTACTATTATTCTTACATATAAGCATAGATAATATAATAGTAATGATACTAAACGCACATTGTAAAGAAATATATAACACTAAAAATGAAATATAAAAATATATAAATATAAACGAAATAAAAATAGTGAAATCATTAAAAATATTTATTTTACTACGTGCGATATTTGTTTCTCTACTCTTTCACTAGCTTTGGTATTGGCACATCGTAATTGGTGTTGCAGATTAGAGTCCATTATATTTGAGCGTTTTGTGTTTGGTGAAATTTCATTTTCAAAAACGATTCGCAGGTGTAAGTTGAATCCAAAGCACTAACAATTTTTTGTGCCAGATTTCTCAAATTGAAAAATTTCTCTTTTAGGACGAAAGTGTTGTAAAAATTTATTTTTGATTGTGATGTTTCAAAGATGCGTTTAATTCACTATTGCATTATAAGTCAACCAGTTCCATTTCAAGATATTCTGGGGCTGACTCAATTTCTTCTTTTTTTTCTCTCAACATGAAAGGGAGATGAATCCATTTCAAAAATTTTGTTGTATTTGTCTAACTCTAAATTACAGAATCGGCTTTCAAAAATCAGCTGTAAGTTTTCTTATTTCTTTTGCATATTTGATGTAATTTTGAATATATGGATGCCCAAAATATTTTTTAATACATTGGTTTTCACTATTTTGGCCATTATAAAATAAAATATATTTTGTAAAAGTGTGATAAATCTCACAGGCCATAAAAATATTCAAGGTTGGCCACCCCTGGTCAAGACAATATAAAAATATTTCAGCCATTTTGTGATACAACATTGAATTAAAATGCTAAATATGATTATTGAGCTCAAAATCCCCTTCCAAATTGAAATAATAACAGTTTATGAATAATTAAATAATTTTAAATAATAAACAATATAAATCTGAAATAATGTCACAAACTTTTTTTTTATGCAAGTAAATAATTTTCCAAGCAATAACTAGAACCAAAAATCCATTTTAAAAACATACCTTCTCCATCCTCTATCAATAAGATTTTGATAATCCATGGGTGTTAAAGTATGAGCCCACATACCTAAAAATAAAATGTAGGTAAATATTATGAATTAATCTTTTTAATTCCTTTTTTTACATGAATGCTATTTTTTTTTTTTTTCCACGGAGTGCATATAAAATTTAAAAGCAACTAAAAGCTATTTTAAAAGAAACTAATAAATAAAAAAATTATAAATTTAATATCCTAATGGAAGAAATACATATATTGTGATAAAAAGGTTTGAATATGAAAATTAGGTTTTAAAAGTTTTAGGGTAAAAAAAAAAAAACATTTGAATCTTATCTATTTTTAAGTTCATAAAAACGAAAAACTGTACATTAATTATACATTAGCTACATGCACTTTCATAATTTAAGACAAAAAAAAGAAAAATGTTGGGAGTTTCCCAATTTTACATAAGGAAATATGATTGATTACAGTTAACTGTACCTTATAATGATGAAAAACATCATTTGGTTCAGCCAAATATATCAAATACACTTCCTTAAAAAAAATATACATTTTTCCTTTCTACGTGTCTATTCAAACTCCAATTTTACTTTTCTCATTTCTTTTACACAGGTAAGGTTTTTATTAATTACATTCATATACATTACAAATAATTCACAAAAATTGTACAAACTATGATTAATACTATGCTAACACAATCACCAATAAATAAAAATTTAACATTATTTATTACAAAAATACAAGCATCTTCAAATTAAATAAAATTTCCAATTTAATCTTGTGATTAAGGAAAATATAAATATTTTTTTCTGTGTGATGCTTAAGTAGTTTATTTTTCTCGTGCAGAAAATAACATTAAACTATAACATTCAAAATATATTCATAGTCCTTCAAAGAGAGGAGAAATTGTTGTTTATTCAAAGTATAATTACTCTTATTTATAAAAAACAATATTCACTTATGATTTTCAATATCATAGAAAGAAATGCATGTAGTATTTATAAAATATATATAGATAAAAATTTCTATTACACTTAGAAAATAAGCATACAAATACAATAATCTGTATTAAGCATGAATTAAGTTTACCAATAAGACTATTAATATTTTCTTTAACAACCATATTTTTTTTACCTTTTTTTTTTAGATAATTTTACAGCTTCAAAACATTATTACTTAAGATGAAATTTTAAAAAATGATTACTTTTAGAGAAAGGGAAAATGTTTTTATCTTCAAATAATGAAAAATGCCTGTCAAACGAAAAGGATTTAATATAGAATAATTAGCCTAGCTACTTTTAAAAAGAAATAGTAAGCAATGATTTTAAAGGGACCTGGTTACATTACCCTCCAAAAAAATTTAAATAATTATTTTCCATAATAAGAAAAAATATATTTTAAAGGAATACCATGAGAATAACAGCTATCTGTAGAACTGCAGTATCCACATCTATATCCCTTATGACCACCAGAAAAATATTCAACAATGCTTTTATCCATGATTCTAACTTATTCAATATGTCATGGATATAAACAAAAATGCAATAAAAGGTATCGTCTATCGTCACCTCCAAAATTTAAACACGAAAATACGATCAATCAGTCTCCATCGCACAGAAAAAAGAAAGTGAAAGAAAGCACAAATAGAAACGAATCACCAATAGCTAGCTCACGGGAGGCGAAACAGCAAACTGATGCAAGAGGAACCATAGTAGAAAAACCTGATTTATTTGAAAAAAATTAGCACGAGCGTTTAGAAGGCTATATTGATTTGTCTTAGTAATAGTTTCTTGTGTAAAAGAAGATTGTATTAGATATAAAATTCGGAGTGAAATAATCTTTATTTTAGTAAGTACAAGATGTTGCTATTTAATAATTAAACTGTAACCGTATTGTAGAATGTAAATAAACAAAAAAAGAATTACAGAAATGTGCGATCATTTTGCGATAAATAATGATATGTACTTATTAAAGATGTCAACTTCAAGTCATAAAGTTACGATATGTGAGTGGGAAAAGTGTAGTTTACCTTCAGAGTTTTAGAAATTTTTTACAGATTAAATAAATAGTAGGAAATATGTTTAGATAAATTTAATAGCATTGCTTTATTAATTTTAAGAAGTTATCACCGTGATCTAATTTGTAACTATGCTGTCATTTGTAAGTTTTTTGTTTGTTTTCGTAGTTCTCAAATTTTAAAAATTGATTCTTGATAGTAGATTTTTTTTTTTTTTTTTTTTTTTTTTTTTTTTACGTTTTTATTTTTGAAAAATTATTATTTGGTGAATAAACACCTTTACTAAAATATATTTTTTGCAAGCTATATAATTATTTGGGTTCTCTATTAAATAATATAGTTAAATATCAGTAGATTATATAGTATGTTTATGTTGATTCTGTTTGCTAATTCCTTTGTATTCAGTAATTGTAAAAATTCCATATTTTATAATTGAAAAAAAAAAAAAGTTATTTATTTTGAATTAATAACGACAAAATATTTACTGCAAGTAGACAAAACATTAAGATAATTTGTTTATAAAATGTGTGAGGGTTTTATTTATGAGGTGATGTGTGCTTTTTTTTTTTTTTTTTTTGGTAATTTATCATCATTAATTAAAAGTGATTAATATTTTATTATTTTTAATTAATGAGCATAAATTTCATGAAATAGCTCATATTAATAGTATCACCCCATAAAACAATTTTTTTAATAAGCTGACATTTTTCTTTTGACAGAAAATTTTACATTTAAAAAATTTACCTTTGCTGACAATTGTTATGAAATTTTCACAACATGGTAGAGAACAGTTGACTTACAAATGCCAACATATGAAATGCATTCATTTGTTGCATATACTTCATAGTTTTAATTGACTTTGTTAAAATGTATTATTTTTAGTTTTGTCTAATTATTAGGCTTTTACAACTTTATATAAAATGAGTAATTAATTACAGAGCCAAAGGAAATAGTAAATGTATTAAATAAAAAAAAATATTTGTTTTAAGTAACTGTATATTTTCTTATGAAAAATCCTATAGAGTATTTATTATATAAATATTTTTATTATAGCATTTTTTTAAATAATTGAAGTTTAAAATGATTAATTTATATATTTAAATTAATTTTATGTATTTTCCACATTTCCAGGTGAAATCTTGTTTTTCTTCTTCAAAACTCTCAAGAATTGTGATTTTGAATCAACAAACAAAAATGATTTCAAGTTTAAAAATGCCCTTAGACTTTATTGCTCATCCTAGTGATATGGCCTTGGAGGTACTTAAAGTAATTTTATATTCTTTTTTTTTTTTTTCCTTTAGATATGTGCCAAATTATAATTTATTTTTCATAAAAATGTAATGCATATTTATATAAAAGTATCAATTTTTCATCTATATGCTGTAATGAATTAAAATATGCATAGTAATTTCTGAGATTTATTTAATGCTGAATTTATTCAGTGCTTAAAAAGCTAATGAATTTTAAATTGAAAATAATTTAACAATTAGTTTATAATTGACATACACTTCATTAAATGATAATTGATTATGTATTTATATAAGTTTAATGAATATATAGCACAACTTAATGTGACTTAACTAGGTGCTTTCAGGGCTTTAGGACTTTTCAATATGCTTGCTGATGCTGAAAAAAAAGTATATAAAAAATAATAATCCAACAGAAAAAAAAGTGAGGTACCCTTTTAGCTTACAGGGTTAGAGACTTTTCATAGAAATTGATGTAGCATTGTTGTCTTATAATATGCATCCTCTGACATATGAAATATCCAAGAGAACTTTATATCTGAAAGCACTTTATAGTTTGTTTCTTGTTTTACATATTTTATGTATTGAAACAAAATGTGTTCAACTGTTTCCAGAGTTTTGCAAATAGGGCATAATGGCAATGAAGGCAGGCTAAATTGATGTAGTTTAGAACTAAAAGGATATGCCTTTGTACGAAACCTGGATAGAAGAAAGTCTTCTTTTCGATGAGTGGGAAGAAGGTTTAATACTATTTAAATGACTGAATTCCTGAGCATATTTGCCACCTATTCGCAGTCCTGTTGCTTTTATCAGTGTTTTCTTTTCATTATTATATAAGTACTTCCAGAGATTTTGTGAGAGAATCTAATTATGATAGTTTATTTTTCTGTAATACCAACATGTCCTGGGAACCAGATGTATTCTGTGGATAAAATGCTATTGCAAATATCTTGAAGTTTATTGCCAAGGAACTGGACGATATGATTGAAATGGATATTGCAATTCTATATGCCTGTAGAATTGAAAGACTGTCTGTAAAGACTACATATTTGTGAGCTGAGAGAACATAAGTTGAGTGGGTTAAAAGGAGGGTAAGAGCTTCCTCTGTGAAAATACTACTGTAATTTGAAATCTGTCTTGATGAAGATTCTTGTGAAAAGGAATTGATGACTGCTATTTAAATGTTGAAGATTTTTGGCACATTTATTTAAGCTTTGCAATTTTAAGTACTATCTTATAAAATTTATTGATAAATTACACCCTAACATTATAATTTTTTTAAATTTTATAAACAATAATAGAATTTAAAATTATAGAAAACTGATAGTTAATTTAGTTATAATAATTTAAGCTAAATAAAAATTTATTTTATTTTAGTTAGTATTAGATTCAAAATTGAATGTATTTATGATAATGTATGAATAATTCTATTATCTGCATTTTTAAAAATTATATTTTTATGTGTCTTTACTATTTATTGATTTGAAATCCATAAATTATAAGTATCTATTATTAAGCTCTATTTAATAAAAATTTGACACTTATACAATCAAAAAAATTCTTTATGAAATTATATTAATTTTTTGATAAAGAATTGAAAAAATAATAGTTTAGATTTTTTATGTCAAATTTTGATAATTTGCATTATAGCTGTATGTTAACATCATTTTGATGTGTATATTCATTTAAATAAATGAGCAATCCTAATGTAAGATATAATCCAGTTATAACCAGTTTATAATATAGTAATTATAATGCAGTTATAATCATTATTTTTTAATTGATTATTTTGCATAAAATGAGCTTATCTTATAGGGAATATTTTTTTTCTGATTATTAAAAATTATTTCTTCCCTTGATTTTAGAAAGCCTCATACATAATTTTATTGCAATTGTTTTTTTTTTAAATAAAGCTATTGAATGAATAAAAAAATTTACATTATTTATTATACAACCATTTTATAGATTTTATTTTTATTTTGCAGTCAAAAACATATGAATTTTGTAAAGAATACAAGCAATTATCAGCTGATCAAAGATTAGATGTCTTGAAGGAACTGGCTGTTAAGTATAATTTTGACAGCAATGCTACAGATAAGGCAGCTGAATCATATATAACTTCTAAGGTTTATGGATTTTTTAATTGATTGTAAAAAGTTATGATATTTATGCATTATCTTTTTTTTTTTTTTTTTTCCTTCACACTTACGAAAAGTTATTTCTTCATTCATTTCTTATTTTTACAAAGGGATTTTGTCTTGTAATAATAATAAGGATTGAATTGTGATACATTTATTTCACCAAATAAAAATTAGTAAAAGTTTTTTGTCAAACTGTGGAAAATAATATGCTTATTTATTTTAACTACTTTTTTTACCTTTATATTGGTTTATTTTGTACAAATTTAAGTGCTTATAGTAAAACAAAAGTATATATATAATTACAGGATGGTGACAAAAATCGAGAAATCAAGGAATTTTATTGTTCTGGAAAAGTCAGGAAAATTCGTAAAAAAATATATAAAAATCATGGAAAATTACCAACAAATACATTTCGCATGAAGCATGCGCATGATTGGCGATTTTGTAGCCGGACATACCTGCCAATGTCAGTTGTTACTAATTTCATGGCAACCATACGTATGATTTTTTTTATGCCGAGCTGACTACTTTATGATCTTGTATTTAAATGTGTCTTTCACTAGTATGTATCCTTTAGTTGTGCTCTGATTGCACTCATGCTATTATTTGTACTTGTACTATTTGCTTCAGCTGACTTAGAAAAGTAAGGATTTTAATGTTTTAATTTTTTATTAATTATTAATATTTGATTATTAATAATTACTTATTGCATATTAAGCTTAAATTAATTTCTTAAACCTGATTTTGCAGTCCTTTTAGCATCTGCTGTGGTTGATATTTATTACTTATTTATTTAATGACTAAAACTTAAGTCTAATGAATTATTTGTATATATTCTAAGTGTATTAAGCATAAATTATTTGATCAAGTATCCTTTATCATATGCATTGATTGCATTCTTTAATTTGTTATTTATGTGTTTAATTACTAATTCTGCTCTTCATTTGGCTTCCATTGTATGTGTACATAGAGAAAAAAATAAAATTCAAAGGTATGGTGTCGCCTTTAATAAACACATTCAGGGACAATTGTCTTTCACCATTTCGTGACATTTTGTTATTTCTTTTTTACGAGTTTCTTTAAAAAAAAAGACAATTGTCAAAATAAATCATGTAAATCAATTTTTTTTAAAGACCCTCTTAAAAATGGATTAAATAAGATCGCATTTATTTTAGTAAGAATGCTTAGCTTGAAATAATTATTGGATTTACTGTAATATATTATTTTAATAGATTGTTTAGGATGGTACACATACAGTGATTCTGAGTAGGGAGGAATTCAGGAAAATAATATAATTAGTAGCCATATTGGTAGTCACATATTAGTAGCCATATTGGTACTAATATATGATAGTATATTAGTAGCCAGGCAAATATTGTAAGTGTACTCAGTGAAAAATTTTCACAGTTTCTGTAGCCAACCTGAATTAATTTTTTTTTTATGTCCTTATCTTAATAAGGAATATTGAATTATTTTTATTATTTTATATATAATTTACTAATTAGGAGAATATTTAACTTGCTTAAGAAGATATTATTATTATTTTTTAAATGTTTATGAGGTTTTTTATTATGTATCCTGCCTATTTTCTAATGATAAAATATAGCAAATAAACATATGCTTTTAAAAAATTTTGATGTTGATTCTTTTTGTTATCATATAAAATCTATTTACAATAATAGTAATTGTGCCATTGAATTTTTCCATGTAAAGTGCTGATACACTGCTGGCCATCCAAAATACAACTTCAAAAAAAAAAAAAAACCTACCAAAGCCAAATTTATTAGACAAATTGATGTTTTGTATAGTCACCACTGCTTGCAATGGTTTGCGTCTACATTCCACAGCATTGAATGAAAGAGGTATATCACTCCATACTGATTTCACATGTTGCCAAAGTTCATCTGGTATAGCCATGAGTAGTGTAGGCTGCACCAGTTATTTACCAATTATTGACCAGATGTGTTTGAAGGGTAACAGATTATGAGAACAGGCAAGGCAGCAATGCAAGCTGGCTGATTAAGAAAATTGTTGAACATTGTTTGCTACATACAATTTGGAATTATCTTGTTGTACCGGGCAATACGCTTTAAGAAGTAAAATCCAAAATTACTTCAAATCATAATGCCAGGTAAGAGACTGGTATACAAAAGTTCAGTAATTTGTCAATGTTACGCCAGTCTAAAAACGGCCATTGTGGCAGTGCAGGCAGAATTGTAAGCCTAAAAAAACATACCAGTCATTTGTCCATGTCCATTATTCATGGTACTATTTCAGACGCCATCTTTAGTTCTAGTGTCAAATGTAATCGCAGCACTGGATACTTTGCTGAACTTTCCCTGTGCTGTTGAATGGTATGTGCAGATACAGATTTTTGTACAACAGATCTCATTTCTAACAATCTGCTTCCCTGATATTGCATGTTGATCCATCAGTGCTTTGCGCACAATGCCTATCAAGGTATACTAATAATAAAAATTTCTTGCTAATTGGATTTTTTCTTTTATTGTGTTGCATTTTTGATGGCCAAAAGTATATATAAAATGCAATCCCCGTTGTGGTATCGTTCTGTTTTTGTAATAATTCTAAAATATTTATTTATTTTTCGTAAATATTAAAACAGATTAAAAGTTAATCAATTTTTCCAGAATAAAGGAACTGGTATTATCTTAAAAGCTGCTGAGAGACTAAAATCATCACTTAACCCAAGTTATGCATATGCATTTAATCGAATAAGAAAACTAGATGGTGGTGTGAAATTTATAGTTGATGTGAGAGAAGACATTTTAGTATGTATCTTTTTTTATTTATATAATAATTTGAATAATATTCTGTTAAGTAGCAGTACAGTTAAAATTTGAACTGTTTTTATATCTATATAATTTACAATTGATCCATTACAAGTATTGTGTTTTTTAGAAAATGTTGCCATCACTGGATTTCAATGATGATACAACACATCACTTGAAAGCTTTAAATAATTATTTAAAAGAAATACTTTCATTCTCTTTTAATATTGGATTTTTAAAATTAGAAAGAATTACATGGAATTCCTCGTGTTTAATGCTGAAAAGGTATGTTTTATAATTGAACTTCTTAAAATATTTTTTTTTTAATTCTTAAGACTAACCTTACTGGTTTAAATTCTCAACTGTAAATTTGTAACTTAAAAACCTGAATTGAACTACTTGATAAATTTAATGTTAAAACAAAATATGTATATATATATTATTCTTTTCTTGATTTATTTTCGATGTAATTATTAAACAGGAATGTTATTTGCTAAATACTTGTAAACTTTTGTATATTTATTATTTATTTTTTTGTACTATTGACCTAGCATAACTTATATTATAACAAAATATTTAGATTTCACAATATGAAGCTGTACATCCAGTTAGAAGTTGGACAGACATAAAACATCGTGTTGGACCTTACAGAAGGTGTTATGTTTTTACGCACAGCTCTATGCCCAAAGAGCCAATAGTAGTTTTGCATACTGCGCTAACAAATGAAATATCTACCAGCATTGCAGTAAGTAATGTATTGAAACATATAACCATTCTGATATATTTTGTTGTATTATTTTACTGCAATGCTATGCATGCCTATAATGTCAAATATTATTAATTAATTAAGTTGTTTAAAATTTTCATTAGAACATTCAATGCCATGTATTAAAAGCAAACATTAATTTAAGAAATAAAGTTTAGAAACTTCTTATGACAGCTTCACTAATATTAAATGTGGTGTTATAAAAGAAACTGTGTCTCTGTTTAAAATATTTCGATTTTGTTATTGAAAATTTAATTGAAAAGCTTCAGTTTTTTGATGTATTCCAAAATTATGCATAAAATATATATTTCTTTATCGAAATTATTGTAAAGGTAATGTGTTTTAATTTTATGATGTTTAAATGATATGTATGCAATAATCTTAGTTCTTTATTAAAAATTTATTTTGATTTATGCTTTTTTTTTTTTTGTTGGTAAATGTTTTTGTATTGACATTCAAAATTATTTAAAAAAATATAATAATTTAGTATGATATTAAATTATTTCATTTCATGATGATTGCTTTCTACCTTTTTTTAATATACATATATCTGAAAATTGATTCCACAGTTTTGATATATTCTGTATTATTTATGGCTTATTTGATATTGATTCAAGTTTACCTACTTTAGTCTATTGTGAAGCAACAGAAGAAACACTCTGATGATTCTATTGGAAAATTGAAAGATGAAGAAGAAAATCCTAAAGAAATTAAAGCTGCAATTTTCTATTCTATAACTTCAACCCAAAAAGGTTTCTATTCTATCTATAAATTTAATGAAGTACTTGAATGACCAACTTAATTTCTTTAAACTAAATTTAATTTAGAGAATTCTTATTATCATCACAAGCAAATTTTGGTGTTTCTTTTAGAAAATCCTCTTTGGTATTATTTCCCTCAAACTAATGTACTATCAACATAGTACATTAGTTTGAGAGAGTACCAACCTGTAAAAAAAATGCATTTAGAGCTATTTGCTTAAATATTATATAGCACCAATAATATAAGTAGACATTGAAAAAACTCACAAATTGATTTTATTTCTTTCTATCACTGTACTTCCATAGCACACAAAAAAACAGCTTTAACTATCTATTCTGTAATACTTGCCATTAATTGTAAATTTATGTAAATAAATGAAAATATAAAAAACAGAATTTATGTCATTACAATTCAAAATTTTTGAAAAATAAACCTGAGACTTAGCTGTGGTAAGTGTAAACCAACTCATTGATTGTCAGTTGGCTGTTTGTGCTTATTTGTATTTTAAAGGATAGAAACAATTCTGAGAAAAATTATGACTTCTCATTTCATATCCATTGACTATTTCGGAAATTATCTACTTTAGATTAAAATATTTTACATTTTATCATTATATTACTTCAGCTCTATATATCTTAAAATACTGAATATTTACACATTTACTAAAATTAACTTATAAAAAAAATGACTTGTGCTACTGGTGAGCACCAGTGCGATGATGTTCAATCCACTGGTTGCTTTGTTAAATACTGTTTCAAAACGAGGAGATTCGAGGGCATTTCTCCCATACGATATGCAAAATGGGCAGTTCCCAAAAAGTGATCCCGAAGGCTCTTACTTCAGCAACACGGAGCAGAAGTCAGATTTCTACTTATGAGTGCTCCATCAAAACAGAAGCTGTACCCCTCTCTCCTCTCCTTCAATAAGGGAATACGTATTACAACAACAACAACAACATTAACTTATAACTACCAATATTCATAAAAATAAATTATTTATCTAGGCAGCTAAATTTAGATTTGTATATAAGAAATAATACATTTGATTTAAGAAAATTTATTTTAAAAACAAATTGTATTTAATTCTTGAATGCAAATGAAAGTATATATTTTTATTTTCGTGCATGTATAGATTACAATTTTTTATTTATACTAAGGACTCCATGGCATTGAATTGGGAAATCAACTTATCAAAAAAGTAGTACGTGAAGTCCTTTCTGAATTTCCTCATGTGAGCCAACTGTCGTCTTTGTCTCCCATTCCTGGATTCCGTGATTGGTTTTTATTAGAAATTAAAAAGATGAAAGGAGGTTTGTTAATACATATCATATTGCCTTTTAATAAAAAAAAGAAAATTTAAACAATTTTTATTATTTTTCTTGCATCTTTGCTGTGTTTGTTTATCTATTTATGAATTATTATCTTTTTTATAGAAAAAATCATGCAATTGAATTGTAAATTATTTTAACTATTAAAAATTTAAAGAATTGTCCACATTTATGTAAAAATTTTTGAAGAATTACTATATATATATATATATATAGTACCCATAAAATTTTTTATTTTCTTTATTAGACATTTAAGTGTGCTTAATTAAAGCTTTTAACTATTTCATTTAATAAGAATGTTAAACATATCTATTGAGATGCTTTTAGAACCATTAAAAAATGTGCAGCATGCAATAATAAATATATCTTTTTAGATATATCAGAATATGAATTGGAAATATAAAAATGTAAGGAAAATATTGGACATTTACTTTTGTCACACTGCTTCATTTTTTATCCAAATATATATGATTTTATATTATTATTTTTCTATGAATGTTGGAAATTTCAATAAGTATCATCTTTCATTTAGACTAAATTAATCTATTAATATTGTATTAAAAGCAACAACTCCATTGTAATATTATACTTAGATTTTAATTTATCCTTTTTTCCATATAGATAGTGAATCTCTGCTATAAAATGATTGAAATTAAATTTAACTAAAAATTAACTAAATAAAATTATACAATGCATTATTAAAGATCAATTCATTATTATATAAAATTATCTAATTTAATCAATCTCTTACTGGTCATTAAATTTATATAGCTCTAATTTTTGATATGAATTTCTTGTGAGATTGAATTATTTTATGTCAAAAAGAATTTATCTTAATTTTTTTTATTTTAATCCAAAATTTTATATTCTTTACAATTTTTCAGGAAACTCTGTGATTCTTTCATTTTTTTCTGAAAGGGATCAGTCTCTTTTGAAAAATCTTCTTTCTTCTGGTGATCAACAAAACATATGGAGCTCCTTACAAAGTGTAATTGCTTCCAATCGGTGGATAAATGATGAAAATCTAATACAATGTTTGAAATCACCTTTGATGAAGATTTGTGCCCATTATTTGTATATAGAAAAGAGGAGATCTAATGCTTTGAATAGTGTTGGTAAGATATTTATATATGATATACATTTCTGATAATCTTACTAAGATTTTCAATTTTCAGTATGCTATATGTGGTTTTGTTTTCAAATTTTTAATAATTCAAATGATATCAAAGATTGATGGATGCCAGAATGTCAGTATTTAAATTCACAGTAAGACCATATATTATTAGAATGTCACAATTAAGAACTCTGAAGTAAATATGCCATACCAAGTACTTTTTGAGTTTTGAAATATGAATTTTAAATCTAAATTTGCGGTATTTTAATCTGTATTTATGAGGGCAATGTTTTTTTGTTAATATCTTTCCTGCGTAATTCTCTGTGGTTTATTATCTATAGTTATAAGTTTCAATAGTGGGGGTGAAAATATGATCAATTTGCTAGTTTTTAAGATATGGATGATTTGCACCTCCTTATTTATTTCTTTACTAAAAGTGTTAATGAATTTCAGCTTTTTTTTTTTATCTATATTTGATATCTTTAGAAGAAGAATATTCTTTCAAAGTTATTTCACCATACATGTAATATAAATTGCTTAGATGTTTTTCACAATTTCATGCCATTATAAGCAATATTTTATGTTATTTAGATTTGTTGGTGATCATTTTATTTTTAATAAAACTGCAAGTTAATTAATTACATCAAACAAGACACTTTACCATTTGTAAAAATATTTTTTTTATTATTATTATTATATGTAAAATTACAAAAAAAAAAAAATGAACTTTAGTGTAGTAGCAAGTATATGAGAAACTGCTACAGTTATCCATTTAACAAAATTACTGTTGGCCAGTGTAATTTTTAATTTTCATTGATTTTTATTAAATAAAGGTAGCTTTTCAAATGCATATCAAAAATTTTTAATAAAATATGTTAATCGTTTGAATAATTTGTTTGTTCAACATATTAAACTTTATTATTTGTGTTCATTTAAAATTTGTGCTTCTCAAATTGTTAGGCATGATATATTTCTTGCAAATAAAAATAAATAATGCTGTAAAGCTTTGAGATTACACTTTTAAGGAATATAATATTTAAAGCTCATAGGTATTCTTTAAAAGCTAAGGAAAATCATTTCTGAATGTTGTTGAATGCAAGATCACATATTGCATTAAACTTTGGCTTTTTTTATGTTTCTTTTAAACAATAACTTTTTGTTAATATATCTATTGAAATAAAACATTTATTAATTAAGTGCAAGTAATAAAAATAATTTTTCTGTGTCTTAATGTTTAAAATATTAATATAATTTCTTTTTGTACATGCTGTTAGTAGAAAAAAATGTTTTAATAAATCTTTCAAAAACTATCATGATGTGTATAAGAAAAAGAGTTATTACAAGTGGACAGGATGTATTATTATTTCTTAAGGGAGGGGATCAGTTCTAGAACTGCTGAATTACATATGTGTTTTATATCTATTGATAAGAAATTGGTGTAGAAATGCAACTTTTTAATTGTTTTGCCTTTTTGATGTTTTCTTAAAATATGAATATGATATTTTTATATTGTTAAGGTCTACAATTAAACTGTGCAAAAGATTTCCCATAAGTGACTGTAATTAGGGATTTGAGTCAATTTGGTTTATCACGGACTGTAATAATAAGATACATTTTGTTCAAAATGATGAAGTTTTTAAGAATTGCTGCATTTGCATTAATGTTTAATATAGGATGTGTGAAAATATTCAAATACTCATTGTAAATTACAGCAATACGTATATATTTATTTATTTTAATTTGTAGAGAATTATCTCCATTTAAGGTAATAAATACAATATTCAATACATATGTATATATTTTTTTAGATTTCTACTTTATTTTCCTCGTATGTAGTGAATTTTTGAAAATAATGCTTCATTAACTGTTTTGTATATATGAGGGTAGTAACTGAAAATATCGGTTTTTAAAAATTGAACATGCACTCCATTCACTAATGTATTTCCCTTTTTTCAATTTGCAGCTCATTTTCATTTGAGAAATGGAGCGGTAATGTGGCGCCTTAATTGGCTGGCGGATTTATCTCCCCGTGGGCTTGACAATTCTTGTGGCATGATGGTCAATTACAGGTAAAGATTATAAAAATGTATATAACTTTTTCATCTAACCAATTAACTTAAAAACAATGCTGGGGTTATTATGATTTATTTATACTAAGATTACTGGTTTCTTTTGATAATGTGGTAAGCATTACACCTAACATAGTACATGATTGTTATTATAGATTGATTGTTTATTGATTATCTCAAGCAAAATTATTATACTTTTATCAAATATCCTTCTGCCACAGAGTAAAAATATGATCTTATTTGCATATTTAAAAGCTTTGTTTGGTTGTACGTTTATCAAATCCATATTTTTTACTTGATTTTTACCAAATTTTAAGTCAGCCTTAAAGAGAGTACAAGATACTGTGTATGGCCTTTTCAAAAACGATTTTAAATAGAATACTTTTGTTTGTGTTTTAATATAATGGGCATAATTGAAGAATGTCCTTGTCTTGTGAAAGAACATGTAACAGTAACACAAAAGAATACAAAATGATAATTTTATTTAACATAAAAAAAAAAATAAGTTTATTTTATAAAACAATGTGTTGACTGTTTCTTCATACTGGAAAAATACTGTTAAAAATAAATACTTCAGTGACTTAAACATTGAATCTCAAGAATACATGAAAAGAATATCCAAATAAAATTCATTATACTCAAGAAATATCACATAAATATTAGCAATGATCATTACCAGAACCGATAGTAATATGGCTAGTTCATCTTATATATATATAATTTGTAACAATTTGAAAACTGTTTCTTTTAGGTATTATTTGGATGAAACAGAATCAAACAGCAAGAACTATGTTGAAAACCACATAATTGCTGCATCAGATGATTTTGAATATCTCTTGACACCTGCTTTCAGTAAATCATCTCTTTAATGGTAAAGTAATATTCATAATTATTTATTTCCATGGTTTGATTTGTACACAACTTTGACACAACAGTTTTCTTACTACATTTTGAATCTTTAACTCAGGTTATGAACTATCTCTAACTCTATTTTTATAACAAACATTCAGAACACAATTTAATTTTTATATGTTAATCTAACCTGAGATAATTGAACTTGAAACTTCATTGTCTGTTGCATTTCATTTATATAGAGTTAATTCAATTAAAATCTAAAAGGATTCTCAAAAATAGAAAGAAATTAATTTTGTAACCTAAATAGGTTTTTACTGATAGTTATGAATTGTTACAGAATTGCATTACAATATATATTATGAATAATTATTTATTCATTCATACACTAAACATAACAAAATATGTAGTCCAGAGGAAAAGTGGCCTTATACAAAATTGTAGTACACACCTCTACCTTAAAAAATTGTTTGATTTTAAATACCGTAATTTCATGCTTTGCAACCTGTGTTATATGTTAAATTATTGTAAATGTTATTATGCGAATTCTAGGCTGCATTTGCATAAAATCCGTGGTTGTTATTTTTCCCTGATGCATGCTGCATCAATGATTTTAGGTATTAGCACATAATACAAAAGGAGCGGTTACCACTCTTTCTGAGAACTTCTCCTTAAGATTTCTTTTCTGTGGAGAATTTTATCCTGTAGGATGGCACAGCTACAGGCAAAATAATCTTATAATAATAATTTTATGCTCGATGAAAGGAGTTGATTTGTCCCTGGTTGAAAATATTTTTCATATTTAATGCCCTTCTTCAGGGCTGGACATTTCGACAACTGATTGATAAAACTGACAGAGAAGATAAACAATCCATTAGAGATGTTTGGATAAACTACAATATCACCTCATCAATCTTTCCTGAAATAAGGTGATGAAGAAATGTTTGAAAGGAGTATGGAAAAACATGTTTGAGCTAAGCAAGGATGGTGGCACAAGTGAAACCATTGTTGATGTCGATGCAATTGACAAGCTAGCTAGTGGGACAGGGTTGGATAATAAAAGACGAAGATATTGAAGAATTTATTACTAGTTACAACTGGTGAAGTCTTTCTTCCTCGACCTGATACTAATAATTTTCTCTGAAATTCCTTTTACAAATTCTTCGTATGACTCACTTCAAAGTAATAACCTTTTAAGATCTATCATTTTACAATTCAGAAGTTTAAAGTTTTCTCCCAACTCGTTAGCTCATCCCCATTTGCTCAAGAATGACATGGAACTCAGAAAAGATGTTGCAAACTTAAAATAGATATATTTACAGTTCAAAATATTAAAACAGCAATTAATAAAATTTTGTCTTTAACACTGAAAATTTCTTTTAAATTTATTATTTAAGGATTCCGAATAATCGCCGATTGCTCAATCACTATGCACTATATATATTTCTAACAATAATATATTATTGTAATCAGCATTAATATATATATAAATATATAGAAAATATGAATAAACTCCTGTTTCTAAAATACATAAATTGTAATGTGTTATGCAAATGATTAAATGTCAGAGTCACCACGCATGTAAGGGCTGAGCAGCCTCTGAACTGCTGCTGAAACCGTGGGTTGTAACAGGACGTTGAAATTAGTAGTAAGCATTAAGGGAAACATAACCATATGTCTTTGATGAAAGAAGGTGACATTTTAATAACTTATGGAGTTTTAACGGGGAGAAGCGTCGGCATTTGTGAAGGAAGGTTTTTTCCTATCGTAAAATAGCAGCTCGTGTGCAGCGTAACAGCACTATGATACGAACAACAGCACTATGTTGCGACCGTACAGCGTCACCTAGACTTGGCATTACATTGGTAACTGCTACAGGTATATCACTGTGGGCTTCATCAATTCGTGGACGTCTGCTGCATCGTGGACTGCGTGCAAGAACTCCTTCATACAAGATCGCCCCCCCCCCTCGATTCAAAACCATCAACGCTTATGGCTGAAATGGGCTCATGGCATAGAGACTAACGTGCAGATTGGTAGCAAGTATTTTTTTTCGGACGAATTTTTAATTTGTGGTGCCATGATGACAGCAATTGTGTTAGAAACCGTATTTGCCAGTGAATGCTACCTTCTGAAGTTCATTATCGAATGTCACAGTGGACAAACACCGGAGTTATGATCTTGAGTGCGATTGTATATCATTGACGATCACAGCTACTACGAATTGTGGGCTAGATGGGAAATAATTTGTGGACATCATATTCATTATCGTAAGGCTAGAACATGGTTCTTTACTATTTTCAAAATATCACGAGAGAAACACCAGGGTGGTCACAGCTACTTAATATCAACAGGTACATCAATAAAGTGCTGGAGCCCGAAGTCGCTCCTTTCTTTCAGGCATTCTTGGAACAGGATTATGCCCCTCACATATTGCAAAAAATGTCCAGGACTTCTTTTCTTAAGAACACACACAGCCTCTTCCTTGGCTTGCTTAATCGCCGGATATATCACCTATTGAACATTTGTGGGATTTCGTCGGTCGGCATCTTGTTCGTGATCCTCGTCCTATAGCTTCTTCAGATGAGCTTTGGATATGCATACAAACAATATGTAATGTTCTTCCCCAGGCAGACATTCAAAATCTGTTTGACTCCATGTCACGTCGTATAAGAGCACTTATTACAGCGCCTGGTGGCTACACCAAATACTGATTTCGGGCACTTGATACTGTTTTTTTTGGTTTGGAAAATTTATTCATTTATTTGTACCAATACAAAAAACGTTTGTGTATTAAATTTAATTCTGATAATGCCTTCGGGATGCAACTTTTTACAAGGCAAGTTTATATTGAACATGGACAGTTACGACGATTAAATATCGGAACAAATCAAAAACTTTCTAATAAATTACATTTTCCACTCTATTGTTTCTCAAAATTCTGATAGCCTAACATTGTTATTTGCATATATAATGCAACTATATGAATGTTCATACAAGAGTATCTAAGAATACACAGGAATGCAAGAAAACTTTTAATTTTTAACACCGACGTATTTATTTTTTATTTTTTCGCGAAAATAATCTCGAAGATAGAACAAAATTCTTTATCACATAGTTAAAATTTAGATCAAATTTCATTTGACTTATCCATCTTATTCTTTGACAAAAAAAGTTAACATAGTTTACGAATGGAAAATAGATAGCATATACAAACAAATATATAATAGCATATTCCACAATTTAACATTAAAACCTTAAAATGCAAGATTGTACATTTGCATAAAAAAAAATGAGTTCTCATTTGTAAGATCCTGTTATGTCGAATCCTACCTAAACATGATTTAGAAAAAAATGTATGACTTTGGTCTATCCACTTTTCTGCCTTTTGTTCTCCGATATGTCAGCCTCTCTGAGAGACTGCCATATTGTTTGGTTTTTCACTTGTAAAATTTTGTGTTTCTTTCTTTGAGAAAGATCTTCAGTTGTTGGGTAAATTTAAGCCTTCTTTATGTTTGATAGGATGAAATGTTTATCTTTAGTCATTTCTATTTGTATTGTTTTCTTTTAAATTAATTGATCCTTGATGAAGTATGTATCAAATTTGCTACTTTTTGGTATTGATAACCCTTAAAAATCATTCAAATTCAAATCTTCCCCTCTGAAGACTTTGGAAAGTCTATTAATATATCAATCCTGTGTTCTATATTATATAGAATGTAGCCTTCATTCAAGTACTTTGTAAACCTTTTCCTCCTTTAAAATTATCCAAGACAGAAGAAACTTTAAAAGACATTTTCTTTTCTTTCATATCATATAGAACTGTAAATTAATTCTCAAAAAGAAATGATAAATGCTCATTTGAAAGAAGTTTAATAATAATGCAGTACATGCAACTATAGAATAAATTAGATAATGGAATTCAGTAAACATGCTTAAAATTATAGTAAATATGAAAATGTATTCCAATGTGACATGCATGCTTGATGGCTGCTGCCTCTTTTACAAGTTCTCTTCACATTATTATAAACTTGTAGGAATACTGTATTATCAGACAATTACCTCAGTTCTTGAAAATTCTCATAGAAATGCTATACTATATGAAAATCAACTGTATATATAACCTTCATTAAAGTTTTTTTTACATAGCATATAAATTTTTAAATGGTACTTAACAAAAAAAAAAAAAAATTTCTACTATATTTTATTCGTTTAATTTTCAGGTTGAAGTTGCTGATATTGTGGAGCCTATTAAATGCCTTAAAATTTCTCATTGGAAATTACTTAAAAGAATTGAAAAACTAAAAAAAATTCAATAATTTCCTTTGAAAAAAATAAGACTAAATATATATTAAACAACTTAAATTTTGATGTATATATATATAAATATGTAAACATATTTCAATTACATGAATCAAGATTTTTAGAAATTTGTTTGTAAAAATACTGTGCAATTGATAAAAGAAAAGTCATTTTATTTAATTTCTATCAAATGAAAAAATGTTTTTATTACAATTATTTATAGAAAATGTTATTTTTTATATTCCTTTATTAATATTGTATACAGGCATTTATTTTGTAAAAACTTATATTTTCAATAAAATTTTCTTTACATTTCTAATTATATTAGAAAGACAGTATTGTACTAAAACTTTAAATGAAAATCTGAAATTTTGCTTTTTTATAAAAACACTTAAAAAAATTCAAAACTTTTAATTTTGTCCACATATTTAGTAATATTTATATCAAACAATTTTTGAACTAGTACATATAATTTATTTTCCTAATGCATTTTATTCAAAAATGACTTTTATTGTAAATTATGGAAGCAAAGTTAAAAATAAAATAAACATAACAAAATATGAAAGCAATAATGGTGCTTTGCTGCTACCCATCAACTACTACGGTTTTTCATGTAATTAAGTATGTCAATGAATGATACTAACAATAAAGGTTCAATGAATAACTGTGGTGCACCTTGATAAAATGAAGGTAATTAACTTCAGCTTTTCTCAATTATTTAATGAAAATATGCAATAGAAA